>SNQJ01S0145207.1:9937-21385 GCA_010110895.2 Picea sitchensis
TGCCTGATGATCCCTCCATAGTAGTGTTTTTTATTTCGTGTGTGTCGGGTGCTTTCTTAGGGAGGTCCCAGGGGGGGCTAGGATGTCTCCCTGCCTTATTATGCAGAGTGTTCAGGGCAGCACCCCGACTTTTTTTTGGGGTCGTTTTTGCTATTTTAGCATTTTTTTTCTATTTTTAGTGGTTTTCTAAATTAATCCCAAATTAAGGGATTAGTGTTTTGGTAGTTGTGGAATACCTAAAATATTGTATTGTGAATGGTGAAATTAATACAATGAATAATTGAGAGGTGCAACACCAAGGAAGGCTGGTTTTCTCATGGTTAAGGGTTTTTGGCATAAATCCCTGTGTACTATGTGTATGAGCCATTGATTAATTTTTTTTTTTGCTTAAGAATCTATATGCATTTCTTTACTTCACAGGTTTAAACTTACACCTTATCCATGTGGTGTGAACAACCAAAGTCTGCAATCCATTCCTTTTGATAACCATGAGCATGTAATGCTTGAGAATAACAAACAAAAAATAAATGAGTACCATCATGTTTTTTGCATCATTATTATTCACCTTTGATCCTTTAACCTTCTTGTCAACTTCATTAGTATTTTTCCAGCAAGTCTTCTGAAAATGCCATGGTTTTCCAAAATAATGAATCTCTTCTTGTTCTTGTGACCTTCTTAGTCGATTGCTCATTGTCACCTCCATGCTTTCTTTTATCAAATTGATCTTCATGATCTTTATTGCAATCTACACCATGCTTCTTTCTTTGTAATTTTGTTGGCCCATTTCCTTAATGCAATGAGCCCATTGCTTATTGATAAGCTTTCATTCTCAAACAATTTCTCCTATGCCCCAATCAAGAAAGACAAAAATCATTCAAAGGTATAATCCTTACCATATTTTTTCCTTGAAGCCCAATTTTCCTAAAATGTGGAACGAAAAACATCATATGGTATTTTAAGATTCATCATAATCAATTCTATCAGTTGTCTTTCTTTCTTTGGGAAGATTTTTCCACATTTTCCTAGTGTTAATTGCAACTCCTTTACATGAACTAGATAATCCTCAATCTCATCAAAAGAGATGGGTTCAAGATAGAGTAACTCTTTATCAAGTTCAATAACCAAAATTTCATTGAACTTTTCGAACAACTTCTTTAGCTTCTTCCATAATTCATTCAAGAAGTCAATCCCATTGGTATGTAACTGAACCTCCCTTGAGATGTAGATAATCATAACACCTACAACTTCATCCTTTTTCGCATTGACTATGAATTTCTCAAGTTCATCATAAGGATTAGGGACAACATTTGTGTAAATAGATACAATTCTTTGCTTTTTAGCAAAGTATCCATGTATTTTTCCCATGTGACATAGTTGTGCCCATTGAGCACCACGTGATCATGCTTCAAACTCATATTATCCCTATCAATCGTTGATTCAAAATCTTTCAAGTCCAAATACAAGTTGATCCTTACTTGAAATACATCCACAATCTTCATGTGAAGTGATAGCCTCCAAAATTGCCTTGCAGTGATAGAATCAAGCTAGGTCGTCAAAACATCACTATGATACTATGTTAGAAACATGTGTATTGCATAAGTAGAAAATGTATTCCAAGTGAGGAATGGTGTTGTTTAGAAACAATGTTATGGAATTATAAATCAATGGTACACATTGATAGATGTTGCATCAACACAACAAAATAACCTCATTCACATAATTTGTCATATAATTTTATCCAATTGGTCATCTATTTATGCACTTGAGTGCATAACAAGTTTCCTTAAAACAAGGTTGATTTGGTAAAGTTTGATCACCTAAGTTGGCCCCAAAGTGGTTGGACAATCTGAATTTTCTGGTATTTTTTGTGCCTAGTTGGTTGGCCAACCACAGGCCTATGCCCACATTTGGGTCGATCATTGTTTGAAATATCCAATTTGTGTTCAGTCAATTTCCAATTTACATCCAAAGAGTTGGTTTTCTCACATATTCCAACATATTATTTGGTGGGAAGACATTGTTGGTGTTGGTTCTCAAGGTAACCCTGAAAAGAAAAAGAAAAAAAGAAAAATCTGCAGAGATATCAAAAGGACAATGATATTCCAAAGAATATTGGTGGTGTCTAAAGACACCATTTCAACACTTAATCATAATTCTTTATGATTCAAACATCATAATGTATGGTATATGATTCAATTTCCATTATGCACACATATAAATTGACCCATGGGGTCCTTTATTTATAGTCTTTGGATCTAACCAAGTTCCTTGAATTGGGGAAGATGTTGTCCACAAGTAATAGTTAGTAGTTGTAATGGTTTCCAACAAACCCACATTGTCTCATCGGTTAGTCGACTCACCTAGTTGACCCGACCATCCAGTCGTCCAACACTTAGTCAATTTCTCAACTAGTCGACCCATCAATCGACTGTCTTCGACTGCTAGTCAATTGCTTCACTAACTGTCTCCAGTTGTGAGTTGACCACTCAACCTAATGTCTCCAGTAGAGGTGTGATGTACCATGAGAACCTGAGGTTCCAACACCCCCCCATTAGCACATGGTTCAGGAGGTGAAATTATATCAGTAGGACACCCTCCCATAATTTCAGTTGCCTAAAGCCCGAGCATAACACGTAGCTTAACAAACGTATCTTTGGACAATGGTTTTGTAAAGATATCAACAATATGATCATTGGTTTTTCAATAGACAAGAGTGACAACCTTCTCTTGAACCAACTATCTCAAGTAGTGAGCATGAACTTCGTTGTGATTCATTTCACTGTGTGCAACATGATTATTGGCAACCTAAATTTCCCTCTGTAATATACCTAAAGTATATTACATTTCTTATCATGTAATAATATGTTATAGGTTTGTTATTATAGGCATTATATTGTAAATGATAATTCTATGATAAGTCATGACCTTTACCAAGGACATGACTTATCATTCCCTACGTGTATTTATATACATGTGTTTTATCTCATATGATGTCAAGTAAATATGTAAAATGGATAGTAAATAAAACATTATTTATTATGGATATATGGAATTATGTTATGTATTCATGATGATCTCATGAAGTGGACCATCAGATCCAATTCAATTGGTATCATAGCGTGGTTTCAAAAAACCATTGTAATTTCCCATTGTATTGGGAATATACTATAAGGAAAATAAGTAAAAAGAAAAGGAAAAAAAAAAGAGAAGAAGGAAGCGTAAAAATTGATTTTATTGTTGGTGGTTTACATGGCCGTGGTTTTGGTAAACCATTGGCCCATGTTTTCTTTTATTACATAGTACCAAAGAAAATATTGAAAAGAAGAATATATATATATATATGGAACATAAAGTTCAATTCACTTCTGGGTATGTTTTGGAGCCAATCAATATTTTCATACGTATGTTAGGGAGGATCTAGAATGATACCATAAGCATTGCCTTTGACTTGGCTAGTTATTGGAATTATATTGAATTGGAAAATAGATTACAACTTGCGGAAGAGGAAGTTAAAAGAGCTCTTGCACAAGAGTATGATGATGAGATTAATAATTTAGAATTAAACATCGATGAGTACTCCCCAAAATCCATTTTTTTTGTGTTACAAACCAAGGAAGTTGATCTAGTCCTAGGGAACAATTGGTTGAAATCTATTGGTACTTTTACCATGAATGCTGATAAAAAGTACATAGAATTCGAGCACTTTACAAATAAGATAATGTTGCAATACATTAATTCAAAGCACCTTATTCTGTCATCGAATTCAAATCAAAATGACAACAAAATCACATAGAATTAATCAAAAAGTTAAAAAAAATTGAATAAAATTCTTATTAGAAAAGATGAATAAATTGTGCAAAATCGAACGGAATTGGAGAAGCAAGATATAGAAATTCATAAATTTCAACAACAAATTAAAGAGTCATGACAACAAATTAGTAATATAAAAAACACTTATAAAAAAAAGTCTAAAAATATCAATAAAAAATTATTTTCCAAAGATGAATTTTCTCGTTGGACAAATCATAATAAAAATCTACTTGTACCAATGAATAAATTGAAGAATAAGAGGAAGTCACAACAAGAAATCAAAACCATGGATAAGGGCACTAGCACCAACTTGATCAACATGGAAAATCCAAATGTTGTTATCAATGAAGTTGTATAAGTGGAGGAGCCTCCAAAAGTTAAAATTGAAGATAAATCGACTTCAATAGAAGGAATCAAAACTAGAAATCAGATTACTAATGAAGTATTATCAATGGAAGTGTTTCTAGAAGTGAATCTCAACAAACAATTATATGGTAAAGCGACATCCATCGATTCAGTTGAAGTTGACATATCGTTGATCGCCACTAATAAAGTCATAGGTCAGTCGAAGGATGTTATCACACCAACAAATACAAACAAACCAAATATCACTGTGATGACTCTAGTAAATCACGACTAGACTAAACCAGACATCAAGAAGGATAAAATTTCTAGGAACATGTAATGCCCCTTAATAATTTTCCCAAATTTAAGCTTAGTTTGTTGGTGTGAACATTTTATCAAACAGTTTGAGTGCAAGCGCCCTTTATCATAGACTAGCAATTTAATGATGTGTTTGCTAACAATATATATATTTGACACACAAGATGAATACTTAGAAAAATGATTGCATTGTTGTTATATGGCTGAAGTAGTATAACTTAACACTATCAGAAATGTTATAACATCAAACACGTGAAAAAAAATTCCGACCTGTTTATTAGATATTGAGCATGCATGTAGGTCAACGAAACATACAAGAGGAATACATGCATGTAGATGTAGTTTGTATGCAGCTATAGAGTGGATACTAGAACAGTTGGGTGATGACAATGATAAGACCAACTTACTACAAGCAAATATGCTCAACACAACCAACAAGTAACCTCATGCATTTGATCTAGTTTTGTTGGCTTATATTTCTGGTTTTTTTTCCTCTTCAAATGTTGAGGCCTATAGGTGTCAATATAATGTAGCAGTACTTCCTTTAATTAAAAAAAAGTCTGAAAGCTAGGAAATCGACCCAGTAATGGTGTGCAACAACTCAGAATAGTGGGCAGTCATGTAGGTAATAGTCAGAGGTCTTTTATCTCCCCAACAACAACAAAATCACACCCAACATTAGATCTCATCCCTTCTACAGAACAAATCGGCCCAACCAAGGAGAAATACGCGACCCAGTAATGGACACAACCCATCAAAAAGCGAAACTCAACCTTGGGTAAGTAAACTCATCCTCACATCAACCAAATCAGTCCCTAAACCAATAACTTGGCCCAACAATTAGTAAAACGACCCAACAAGGAGAAAATACGGCCCAACAAGAGAAGGTTCAACCTCCAAGCAAGTAAATCGGCTCCAGAACTCAAGAAAATGCTACCCATGACACCAAAACGCCACCACAATGCCAAACTCAACCTATTCAAACCAAATTGACCTCTACAAAAGGAAACTCTGCTACAAATGATGAAACACTCAGCTACACTGAAGCACAATGAAGAAATTTGAATCATCTCTCCTCTATGATCAGCTAGGGTGGATAGTTTCATCATCGAACCCAATCCCAAACTCCTCTAGGGTTTTTCATCCCAAAAGTGAAAGGCACAAGAGCTCTCTCAATTTCATCTTAGAAAATAACAATATGCATAATGAGAGAGGGCGCCCTCATTCTCCTTTTGTTTCGTCATTGACTATTTTCGGACCCTTTTACCCTTTTAATAAAGTAAAGTGACTTTATAAACTTAAGTCACTTAAAACACCCTTTTAATTAATTACTCAATGTCACTTTTAAAAAAAAAATTCCACTCCGATGACATTAAATAATTAATTAATCCCCTTTTTCCACTGACTATAGCCTATGGGAATCACTTAGGTTATTACGTCAATCTCCTGGAGAGATCCTTTGGAAAGGGACATTACAGTCATCCCTTCCCGAGATTGCTTGTCCTCAAGCAATTGCAAGTTAAGATGCTGCAAGATTTGATCCCCTTCCCACGTGGCATCCTCTACTAGGAAGTGTTGGCGCGCGCACATAGGAAAGTTCAAGATCCTGAGTTCAAGGTAGTTAGTCCAACAAAACCGTACAAATACTGACCCTTTTGGCATCACCTGCGAGCAGGCAAAGTCTCACTCGAGGTATCTTTATGGGGACTGTAGGAACCAAGATTTTGCAGCGGTGATGAAAAGAAGGGAGGCGCATTTTGTCATACCTACAAGATCCTTTTGCACGCTAGATCCTAGTTAACCCGACCTATTTACTTAATTATTTATGTATACCAGACTATATTATTATCATTTAGCATTTAAGCATACAATTAACGTTACTACACATTAATATTTCACCATTATCAGTAAAGATGAGCATTCATCCATAGTAAAAGCAGGAATTGACATCATACAGACATGAATTAACATATTACAAACATGAACAACCATTCCACCGCATAATTCGACACAAATTTACTACGGTTCACCCCCTCTTGGGATACGTCCACAAAGATTTGTATCTTTATTATATTTATGGCATTTTGGTTGCGCTCTGCACTACAATAGATGTTCAATCTCCATTCCTCTGCTTACATTCATGGATTCTTTACACAGAGAACATCGTACAACTACCACTATCACTCATAATTCCTTTATGCTTCCTCTTATATCGCTTCTCTTCTGCTTCGGTCTCTGCTACTATCGTTGTTGTTGCTTCAGTATGTTCTCTTCTCTTTTTTCTCTCTGAACTTCGCTTCTTTACATCTTTAGGTCTAATTTTATTTGGTTTTCTTGCCAGATCATAATGAGTTGGCTACCACTCATGCTCGGCTAGTGACAACTCATTATGAGTTGGATACAACTCATGCTCGACTAGTTTTCTCGTATTTTGTGAGATCTTGTTCCTTCTTGTTCCCTGTTTTCCTCTCTTTCTTCTCTCTTCTTTCTTGATCCTCTTAATATTCTTGATCCTGTGTCTTTTCTATGTGCATTGTCTCTTCTTGTTGTTCTCTATCCAAATTTCCTCCCCAACAGGCCCCCAACACTCACCTGTGGCTCATCCCGAGCCACTTAAGCCAGTTGTGTCATGCTCTTCCATGCCTCAATGAATTTATGGAGGATCTCCTTTACTTCATGTACTATTGTTGTGACTTCAACCTCCTTGTTCACAATTTCATCCATTGTCTGCACTGTCAAGTTATTTAATTTGGCCTCGATGTCTTGCGCTGCTAATGTCATTTTGGTTTGCACGGTAACTAATTCTTCTAGTACCCCGAGTGCTTCATCCTGTTGCGGTCGCAACTCCTGTGTAATCTTTCGTTGCTCTTTCTTCAGTTGTTCCACCACAAGGTATAATTTCCTGTTAGCCAAGAGTGTCAACATTATTTCAGTTGGTGGGAGAGTATTTGCACGCTCAGTGGCCTCAGTCGCTTGTTTCTATGCAACTCGTATTTTCTCATCCATCGCTTGCAGTTCTAGGGTGTTCATCGTATCTGTCCACATGTGCATGACTTCCTTGCATATATTTATACAATTATGTTCCAATCTTTTAATCTTCACCACCATTGTCTGCACAGTCCTTTCCGTTTGCGCTCTTTATTTCGGTGGTGTCCCTAGTGTTGTGTGTGACTCTATCTTTGGGACCTTCCTTCGAAGTTCTTTAATGACCTCGCTAATCTTTCTGACTTGTTCTTCTATCGTGGCTTCTACCACCATTAGTACTTCTGGTACTTCCTTATATAACTATTGTACAGTTGCTTGAACTTTCTGCACCAACTGTTGGACTTCCTCCTTTTCCTTCCTTATGTCTTTGTCCTTTTCCTCTGCTTCGTTCTTTTCCTGCTTAGCTTTCTTGTCTTTCTCTTCTGCTTCATTCTTTCCTTGTGCTAATTTCTTGGCCTTCTCTTTTTCTTCAAGCTTCTCCCTATATCTCGCTATATATTTTTCTTTTCTCCTTTTCTACGTTCTCGGCTCATTGTTGCATTGTGCCCTTTTCCTGTAGTGCCTTAGTATATCGCTTATGCAGTTCCTCTTTCTCGGCCTCCACCTTTTTATTTATGTGGTTGCAGTATCTATGTGAATGTTTAATTCATGCTTAATCCCTATATGTAAGCTCTGTAACACTTTTGTACTCATATGGGATACAACTAAGTCCATGTGACTTAATCCCTGTAACTGCTCTTGACTTCTGAGGTTTGGTATCCCGACTATCCCTACTAGTACTTTGATCACTCTATACGGTGTTATCAATTGAACCAACCTTGAAATCTATGTCACTTATGTTAGACCTATTTGGCCTACGCCTAGTGCTTGCGCAGGTGTTAATTGCATTTTTTCCAGGATCTTTTGGATTACCCCTAGTTGTTCATGTATTACTTCTTGTTTCGTGGTCCATCCCTCGACTACCTATTCTTATGAATGTGTTTCATCCTGCTACTTTCTGTGTCCATCATCTATTGGAGTGTTGTCAGCTGATCCTGTGTCTCCTTATGGTGTGCTTCTTACTTCTTAGATGCTTTCTCCCAAATATCCTCTGCGGTTTCATTCATTTGTTGGCCAATTCTTTCCATGTCTCCTTCGATTAATATGTAGAACGGATGTGGTGGAATTTGTGCCTTAGTTTTCTTGTTGACTCTCCCTACTTGTGTTTCTCCCATGTCCTTTATTTTCATGCCTTTCTTGGGGGTTGTTGATGTGTCACCTGTGACCCCTGTTCCTATTGGTTGATCCTTTCCTTGTGTATCCCCTATCTCTTTGGAATTGTTCTCTTGTTCCTCCTCTTTGTCTGATGGGCCTCCCCTATCTATTGGGTTCTTTCTCTCCTCCTCCTAGGTCTGACCCTGGCCATGGGCACCCTTGTTCATCTCCTTGTACCAGTCTTGAATTTTTAGGCCCACTTCCTATGTTGTCACCCTATAGCTCATTTGCATCCATTGTTGTGTTGGGTCCTTCCCGGCTTATACATACATATGGTGTATGTCGGCTCTAAACCACACAATGCCTTCATATGTTTTTATTGTTTCTGTTGGAATGTGTGGTGTGTGTGTAACTATCTATGTGATATAGTCTAAGTAGGTAATGAATGCAATGTGTTTCTTGGTTTGTCTCCTCTTCAATGTTGTGTTCCATAAGTTGGTATACCTGCGAGCTAAGGTGTGACTGAATGATATGTGCATGGACTCGTAATACGCTAGTTCTCGACATTCAACTAGTGTAACCAATATTTAAAACCACGCATAATGGAACTCGGTTCCCTTATCCTAGGCCTCTGTGCAATCTTGTAAAACTGGTTCCTGAGAAAATTGGCCCAGTTCATCTATATCCCTTCTACAAATTTCTCTGTGGTGACAATTACTACGGTCGCTACTTCGTCTCTGCGACAATTGCACAATAGTTTGCATGCCAATACATGTGTTGCAAACCTTACCCTTTTGTTACTAATGTGTTGGACATCAAGCCCTCTCTTTCTCCTTACTGTGATGAATTTGTCTTTCATTGCCTCTGAAAGTCCTCGTTCTCCTGCCTTGGTGAATAATGCATCTGGATCTTCACTTGTTTTGGGTAGTCCTATAATTTTCACAATCAGCACGGTGTTAATACCTACTCGATGGTCAAGCTAGATCTTACCGTCGTGAACACAGTTGAGCAACATCTTCACACATGCATTGATTTATGTACTTTGCATGATATGTGGGATGTCTAGCACGTTCAATATTCCTGACCTGTCTAGCCTCGATGCCCATTCATGTGGATCAAGTACAATTGCTCTTGTTTCTTGGACTGTCATGGTGCATAGGTATTGGTCCCTTACCAACTCTGAGAACTTTTGTGCATCTATAATGTCATGATCCATATACTTCAGGTTGTAATTTTTTCCCAGTAACTCTTCATCACTACTCACGCCATTTGGGATTGGTGCCACCGGCAGTGGATACTTCGCATTGGCTTGAAGTTGGACATGTGGTGCATTTCTCTTTTGTGGTGGTAGGTAATCTCTATGAAAGTTTGCATGTGGTGTTGGAGTTAGGACTCCGACCACTTCTTTGACCTCTGGTATTTCCATTGGTTTCTTTGTTTGTTTCCTTGTTGATGCCAACAACCTTCCCAGTTTTGATGGTGCCATTCCTTATCTATGATCGGCTTTGGGATTTGTGCGGTCCCTTCTTGTGGTCAACTATCGTTCGACTCTAGTTATCTTAGTTCTTTTCACCCAATCATTTTGGTTCGCTTCTTTATCTGCTCTTGCTTACATGCAACAATAGTGGCCCTTTCTTGACTTAATCCAGTTCTTATGCTTTCGTGCCAATTGGGCCTGTCTCATCTGGCCTTAATTGATATGCCCAATCCTCCATTGGTATTCCATACGGTTGTATTAATGCATTTTTTCTTATTGAATTTGTCCCAAAATCTTGGCCCGTCCTGCCAATCTGTCTTGATTTTTGGTGGATTTTTTCATTTATGGCCCAGCTACGACTTTATGACTTGTCATTACTGCTAACCATTGGTTCTGACCATTTTATCTTTTTGATGGTCTTGTCTGCGTTGGATTGTGCGTACTATTATTCCATCAGTCTTCCTCCTAGATAATCTTAGTACCCAATCCACTAATCCCCTCTTCCACTCGGATAGAGCTCCTCTTTGCATCCTCTGGGAACCCCTTCTCCATGCCACCTCGTTAATTTTCACATCAATCCTCCCCTTGTTCGTGCGCAACTTCCTGACCTCCTTACCGACCTTCGGGGTTGTTTTCTTAAAATTGCAACCCTGGAGGCGCTTGTGACGATTGATGTTATACAATTATGTTCTTGCTCACGCGTGCTAGGTTGACATGATTTATACCTTATTGTTGGGCCTTCCTTCTACCATTCTCTATGTTCTTGTTTTTCTTTGGGAATCCAGTAACGTGTGTGCAGAGCTTGGTTTCTTTGTGTATGTTTCCTCCAGCGTCGTGGTCCCATTTGTTGAGATTTTGTTCTTGACAGCTGCACCACGTATGAACCTTCAATCGATAATTGTGCTCGTTTGGTGCATGCATTCCTGACTATTCGTGATGCCATAGCTCTATGCAACATTTTTTTGTTACCACCTTCACTCTGAGTGGGTGATCTCTGATCGTTCTCATGTCTCAACGGTTGTTGGCCCCTCTAGTGAATTTTCCCCTTTATAATAGCTTCTAGTTGTAGTTGTGGCCTTCACATGCTAATTTGTAGTCTTATCTATTAGAAAATGATGGATGTTCTCATTTTACCATAGACAATATCTCTATTGTCACCCAACCATAGGCCGAAGCCACCCTCCGAGCACCTTAACCTTGACAGAGAATCACTCCGGAAGCAAACCCTAGGCTAGATAGCCAAACAAAGGGTGGTGCACCTTTCTCCAAGGATAGCGCACCAAACAAGAGTTGATCAGATACTTCAAACCATAACCAAG
>SNQJ01S0145209.1:0-17581 GCA_010110895.2 Picea sitchensis
GGCACTCTATGGATACCACCCTCCTTCCATCACTTCTTCTCTAAAAGAAAAATATAAGGTTCAAGTAGTGCACGATCACATCGAGCATCAACAACAAGTTCTCCAAATATTAAAGGACAACCTGACCATGGCACAAAATAGTATGAAACAATAAGCAGATCAACATCGTAGTGAAAGAAGTTTTGAAGTAGGGGATTCTGTGTTTTTAAGACTACAACCATATAAACAGATGTGCCTCAAGAAATCCAAGAAGGATAACAAATTATCACCAAAGTACTATGGCCCTTATAAGGTGTTGCAAAATATTGGTACTATGGCATACAAATTGGAGTTGCCTGCATATTCAGGAGTACACCCAGTTTTCCATGTTTCATGCTTAAAGAAGGTTATATGTGAAAAGATCCCAGTTCAAACTATATTGCCAGAACTTGATGAGAAAGGAAAAATCATATTGGATCCTGAAGCCATCACTGACACAAGAATTCACCAGCTTAGGAATAGATTCATTTCAGAGTATCTCATCAAATGGAGGAAACTATCGGCTAAAGATTCCACTTGGGAAGATGTGTCTTTTATACAGAAGCATCCAGAGTTACTCAAGCATTGCGAACAACACTGGTCTCAAGGGGAGGGGCATGTTAGGACCTAAATAGTGCCTCATTACCCCTTAATTAGGGCATATTATATTAGTAATGTTATTTTATTTATGTCGGCTTTAGTCCATTAGTTGTAATTATACCTCCTAGTCTCCTATATATACCAGGGAGACATTTTCATTTTGAATCATCTTGTAATTGTACATTTATGTGGGCATAAGGAGGTTGCCCCCTCGAAGAGGCTTATTATCTAATTTTCTCTCTTTTTAAAGGCGTTGAGTACTTATTCTGAGGTTTCTCTATTCTATATTGATATTTGGTTCTTAACACGCAACAGGGGGGAGTGAGGAATATCGAGGCCTTCGATGACAAGTTTTTTGAGTGGTGGTATCGGCAGATTATGGTGATAGAGGACTATCCCTATGCTAGAATCGACTTTTCTAGGGACCCTGACATGGGTGTACCTCTCGAAGTGGTACGAGGAGAGCTAGTTAAGATTACTTTTCAAAGTTATTTGATTTTTTATGTTGTTTTTATATATATATCATCTTTTTGTATACCAAAGTGTATGACATGTATGTCTCTATTTTGTGCAGACATGGGATGAGTGTGTCCAATGTATTTTTCGAGGACCAGGTGACATACTCAACTAGAGGCAGGAGTAAGTGGGGCTGCTGGACCAACAGGAGTAGTAGGGGGGGCTCCATCTGGTGAGGAAAAGAGAGTTTTGAGGTGGGTAGAGAAGAACCTTACCTCTCTTACTTGTGCAGTGCCCATGGTAGAGATTGAGGATCTGACACCATCTATGCAGCCTCACATAGTTGGGGTGCCACGGACTTGGGTCCATCTTTTTCGGCGTTTGGAAAACAATGTTGTACACTACGATTGGGCCAATAGGCCCCACCCTTAGCTAGGCTGGATTATTCATGTGCCGAGATAACTTATGTATACTTTTTGAGGGCATAAGCCCCACGACTCTTAATGTACCTATTTTTGAGGCACTCATGTCCACCCTTGTAATCTGGCACATTTTTCGATATTATATATGGATTTTTATGTCTTTTTTATGTCTTATGGACTACATCTACTTTACAAATGTATTTACATGTGTGTGTGTCTATCTTTATTAAATTTGTGCAAGATGGGAATCTAATATTTGATTAGCTAGAGTATTTGTAACTTGATTTAATCTCCTAGGAACATGAAAATATGTAATATAATCAAAGCTTCATTCTAAGAGATGTATCATAAGGTACCATCGGTGTAGAGTAGGATCACGAACATGGTAGACTCGATTTAATAGAGACACAACCAGCTGAGCATCTAAATAGACCTGAAGGTGAGAGATACCAAGTGAAAAAGCGTCACGAAGCAACTCAATAACTGCATTGTACTCTACGACATTGTTTGTGGTGTCACCTAAACATATACCTCCTGAATATAGAAACTAGCCCTGGGGTGTGAAAATCACCCAAGATGTGGAGGCAAGCCTCTAAGTGTGCCGACTAGCACCATTCGTGAATCCAACGAACACCTTTGATTCACTTGACATCTACCACAGTGAAAAAGATATCATCAAAAACAACGCGTCCATAAAACCAAAAGAAAAACCAAAAAAGTAATAGTACAAAGAGTATACATATGTTACAAAAAGTAACCCAAGGTGACCCACCTATGATTAATACTTCTTGAGGTAGATCCCATTTCTAGCCTCCGCCAAAACATTTCCCTCAAAGTCCACCAGACGATAAGCACCCTTTCTTAGAACCTCTTTAATGATGAAAGGTCCGAACCACATGGGTTTGAATTTGCCTACCCCCAGGGGTTCCTTATCTTGGTCATAGACCAGGACAAGGTTTCTTTCTGAGAAAATTTGAGGAAGAACGGACCGATCATATTGACACTTGACTTCTTGGTTGTGATCTTCATTAGCTGAGGTCACATCACGACACTGCTCATGGAGTTGCTCGAGATATAATAAATTCTCTTCAAGCGATGAAGTGTTTGGAAATAATTGTACTACCAAATTTAAAGATGGGATCTGACATTCTATGGAAAGAATTATTCTAGATCGTAAATGAGTTAAAAAGGTGAGAAACCAGTTGCAGTCTTAACAGATGTTTGGTAAGCCCATAATGTCGAATATAACATCAAATGCCAATTTGACTTGGCTGAATTGATCGTTTGTTGTAGAATGGTTTTAAGAGATTTGTTTGCAGCTTCCACCCGACCATTTGCTTGGGGGTAGTAGGGTGATGAATGTTCCTGCCAAAACCCAATCTTTGATGTTAAATCGGTCATCATTTTGTTCTGAAAGTGACTACCATGGTTAGTGACTATCTCTCTTGGGATGCCAAACCTTTCTATTATCTAGTTGAACAAAAAGAGAGTTGTTGTCTCCCCATTATCTTTGAATGTTGGCATAGCTTCGACCCACTTGGTGAAGTAGTCTATTGCTACGATGATATAGCGATGCCCCCTTGTTGAAGGGTAGTTGCATGTAGTGTAATCAATTCCCCATTTAGTGAAGGGACCAATGGTAATAACGGGAAACATGGGAGTGGGGTGTGCCCTCATTTTCCGAGAGAAGATATGACAATGGTGGCACTTCTTAACCAATTATCAGGGTCTTTCCGGACTAGTCATTGTCTTAATAATCACTTCGTCTGAAGGCAAGACTAAGTCTAAAGAATATATATCAGCAAGGGAACCTTAAACCCAAATAGGCTCGAGCACCGGATCTAACTCTTGTGATGGAGTTAGATCGGGTTGGCAAAAGCTCGTTGAATGATCGAGTATGGAAATTCTACTGTAGACAAAGGAATGGCCATGCAATGGTGCTCTGTCCCTTCCATCGTAGTGGATGGGGAAGGAATATTCCACAAATCATGAAAATACGTTGTGTGAAACGATGAGATTTGAAAAATTTCAGCTCGAGGCTGGTCAGGGACAACTGTCATGTAATGGACATTGTCAGTCAGAAGCGGGTAATAGAAAGTACCCATCAATGGTGGGCACAAACTAGCCCCTACGTTGATGATGTCAGGCTGAGGGTTATCAATCATTGGGACCGTGGAGACTCCCGAGGAAGGGTCAGGATGAGAGAAGGATAACTGACCAATGGTCACAATCCAACCCTCATGAGGAAACAACAACACCCAAAAAATTGTTGTGACCACTGCTTGCATAGCATAGGTCCAACTCCTTCCTAAAAAAATATTGGAGTTGAGAAACACATCAACCACTTCAACTTTGACGCACACGGTTTATCCCCCTAACTGCATGGGGAAAGAGGGAATGATCCCATGTGGTTGGAAATAATGAATGTCAAAATATGTAAGAAGAGTAGCTGATAGAGACAAAATGGGTTGGCCGATGGCCTTCCAACATGACAACAAAATCACGCATGTCGAGGCACCCTCATCCACCACTATATGGAAAATATTCTTGGTAAACATTTTCGTGGTGTTAGCCATGACTATCAGAAAATCTATGTGGTAGGGAAGATGAGTTTTTAATTCGTTCATATCAAACATGATCATTCCTGGATTACAAGTCTTGGGAGAGCCTAAGGCAACTAACTGGGCCTTTCTCTGGGAAGGGAAACTCTGGAGGACTTCCAAATAAGACATCACACAAGGGGTTTGTGATAAATCCTCCACCACGGAGTAGTTATGGGTGGCCCTTGCATTTGGGTTGTAAGAATATTTTTTGAATGCACCTTTTTGGATGTGCATCATTTTTTCTCCCAACATCTTCTCAATATGAAGAGGAAGAGGTGGTTTTTTGACTTCCTTACCCTTCTCAGAGGTGCCTAGATTTCTGTAATCATGTGCTCTAGTCATTATATAGGCATCACCTTTCATCATATACACATTTACAGATGAAGGATTACTCAAAGATGGAGGGGGTTCTTAACTTCCCCCTTCTGTTCTCGAGGAACTGATGGGTCAGGTGGACTTCCTTGCAAAGATTACAAGGATACTTTGACTTCTTCTTTTCAGTGTCGCCCCTGCCAACATTATCGATGGGTTTCTTATCCCCCTTACCATTTTTCCATTGGTTCTTCTTTTTGATAGGTTGTTGGGTGGCCTTTGATTTTTTCATGTGCACACTATGTACATCTGACTTTTGGGTAGGGGGAGCAGCTAAACCAGTGGTCTCGCTGGCCGATGTATGTTGTATCAAAAATTGTTGCAATTGATTTGACAATGGATCAACGGGCTTGGTTTGTGTTGAACCAATAATGCCATCAACATGTAGTCCATAACTTTGCCAGGTTTTGTCAAGGATTGACCTTGGTGCATCCCACAAAATATCGTAGAGTAAACCATACTGAGAATAAATTAGCTCTAGTTGTTGTGCTCTCATTATCGCATCTTCCTTAGAAAACACTCTGGACATTACAACGTCTTTAGATAACTGGGATACCAAAGACTTAAGGAACCACTCTAGCAGGAATGCTGGTGGGACTCACACTTTTATAAAATGTTTCGACGTCTCCATTCTCAGATATGATCAGAGATATGATCTGCTTTTGTTTGCTCGATATTGGCCAGCAATTCAGTGCCAACGTCGTATCTCACAAGTAGTTGGAAATGGTTCAAGAAAGCCATTTCCAATTCGTTGAAGGAAGTATATCATGAGTGGTAGATCTCGATGTACTATTTCATAGCAGTCCCTATGAGAGTGTGTTGAAACAATCACAACTGAACAAAGTCATCTCTTAATGAGTTGGACAAGCACCATAAGTGGAAAGTAGTCACATGATCACCAGGATCTTCGTTAGGCTTGGCCTCAAACTTTGGAATGTCCGAAGGAAATTTGGTCGGCATAGGAGGCCAACTCAGATCATGACAGATGGGGTCATTTAAGAGCCTTGTAAAATTTGGCAAGTGCAGGGTTGCTAGAAATGGTAGTTTGGGTTGTGGATTGTAGTAAGGGAAAAAGGATCCAAAGGTTTGACTAGCACCAGGTTTCCAGGAAACGTTGGGTTGTTGGCTAGGGCTATGGTAATAAACATGGTCATGACCAGCATACAGATTGGGCACTTTTTGAGACCTCATCGGCTAGTTCCCATAATAATACGTAAAGGGATAAACTTACATTATATTCCAAGGATTTTGGGTGGGGTTGCCCCCCTACTGACCCGACTGGCATAGGCATTGGGCCTTGCCCGGGGTTCCACTAGGTATAGAAGGGGTTGCCCCTTATCAACATCCCTAGAAAGGGGACTAGTCCTTGCCATGGATTCCAAGGTCCTTGTGAGAAAGGAATTCCTAAGTGTGCCCCCTGTGCAGGAATAGTACCCTATACAAGATGTGGTTGTCCATAACCGAGGTTGCCCCCGGTCGAAACGGAAGTTGATAAGAAAGCGTTGTCACCAAACACATCGAACAAAGATAAAGGTGTTGAACCAACCAACATATTATAAGGAGGGATTTCTTGACTACCTACTCCAAATAAGTTTATGTTAGGACCGACGGAGTATTGAGGAACACCGCCAAGCAAGGGGACGAATGGGGTATATGACCCCCGTCGTAAGGGAAAGTGATAAAGGGAGTGGAAGTGCCCCCCATAGATCCTTGCAGAGGAGCATTGGAAATACCTACCCCTAGACCTAAATTCTGTAGAGTGGAGGAGGAAAGTACAATACTCATACCAAAGCCAGGCATCTCATATGAGAAAGGATTTCCTATCGCGTTATGAGTAAATGGAGTAGTGATTGCTGCCACAGAAGGAATCAGACCACTGCCTGAGGTAGAAGCAGTCTAGACCATGGTGGCTCAGATTGAAAACAGTTGGTTAGGAGGTGGAACACCCCCAGTAGTGACATTCATGAAGGAAATAGAAGTATTCCCTGAAGAAGTGGTAGCGTTTGCTTCCATTGTTGTTGGTGAGAATACCTGACACTTATAAGGTAGAACCTGTATGATGATGGGAATCGATATATTAGTTATGGGAGGGTTATATGTACTAGGAGCCTCTACTTCAAGGTCAGAAATGATTGGTTCCTCCAAAATCGAAAGTTCTCCTTTCGAAGATGGGTTGGGCACAGTTTCCTGTAATCTGGTTGTCTCAAAAGACCCTTGCTGGTCTAATTTTCGCCTTAGTGGTGGCTGGGGGGGGGTTTGAGGTCAACCAGTGGTAGGTGAAAAAGAAATCTATAATCATTTGAAAACCATCACGCACTAGAAAAATTACCTATGAGATAAAACAAGCAGTCACTAACTAGTTGGAAGAACAATTACAACAACCAACACTAGAGCAACATATCGGTGCAAGTGCAAATTGAATACAGAAGCACCCTCTAGGTATACTCTGAAAAGAGTGGCTCAATGTCTATCCTAGGTATCATGTTATACCCCTATAGTCACCTATGTAAGTCACTAGAAAGATAGGCAATTAGGTTGCTAATGCGCAAATAGTCACCAGGTGGGTACAATCGACAGTCGACTGGATCGCAATGAGCAGGGTATCAAGCCCCAAACCTTTCAAGGGTATCGAAAGCAAGTTTTCTAGAAGACTAATAAGGACCCCAAATGGATTTTATACCCATGAAGATTCATGGCAAATGAAATCAACGAAATCCCAAGACAAGCCCTCTATATGTGTTCCCCACTACGCTTGGTCTTGTTGAAGGAAAATCTTCCTGCGGATAGGTAGATCTCCTCAAAGAGCTAGATTCTTAACTCTAAGACAAAAAGTGCTTATCATGGTCAGTGACTTCCTTTTAGGCCTACACAAACTAATGCATGAAGAGGAAGGATGAAAGACGTACCTTTTACCAATGTTTGTCCCTACACGCTCCGAGTTGAACTCCAATCTTGAGCTCCTCGATAAGCCTTGTGGACAAACAAAGTACAACCACTTCCTATTCTATCAATATTAGTTCGAAGTAGACCTATCTACTTAGAGACAAATTCATTTAATGTCAAACACAAATTAGAAAGAAACAGGCCAAGCATATTACATTAATGAGGACAAAACGTTACTTACAACCATAGATGGAATTTAGCAATTTCATCAAGTTCTCCTTGCCTAACCCTTGCTCAAAAGCTCCATGATCAGAATGACGATAGCTTTTCTGATTAGCCTCCACTTCACTATGTGTTCCTATGAGATCATAGGTTTAATGCTTCTCATCCCTTCTCCAAATATCACTTATGAGATCATAAGTTTGGTATGATTCTCCATCTAGGTGCCCCTTTCACCATGAGAAAGATTGCTTATATAACCTTGGAGAGGCTCAGCAACTTGATATCTTTGGGGTGAGTTGATGATTTTCCTCCTTGAGTTAGGGATATTCCATAAGATCATGGATTGAATAGGGATTTGATTCCAACTGCCTTCAGGGATTGAAGGGATCCTCCCTTCATTCATCTCAACAAACCAATTGTTGCCCATAATAGATAGCGCTCCTCCAAAAGGGTTGTTAGAGCATTATAATGCTCCCTAGTAAGGTATAGGGGGGTGCCAACACTCCTAAGAGTAGGATAACTCCTTCAAAAGGGATGATACAGTGTTATAATTCTCCCAGATAGACTATAGGGGGGCGCCAACACTCCTAAGAGAGGTATAGGGGAGCGCTCTCCTCTAAAAGCTGAGTTTTTGTGGTTCTTTCAGATGGCAAGAGGTTCATAAGACTAGTTAACCATTCCTCTTCTTCCAAATCAGGTGTTTGAGGTGTTTCAAGTGTCCTTTTTATGTCGTTCTAAGTATGACATAAGCATTATGGAAGTATTCTTTATTGACACTTGCGACACTTGTGAGAAAAATGCGACACTTGCGACACTATCAAAGTGAGTATTTTTTATGTGTAACAGATTTCTCCCCAAAGTATGAAGTTATAAGACAAGAACTGATAATTGAAATGATTTATAGAATTTCAAGAAAGGGTATAGACACAGAGAACCTGATAGAAGCTGCACACAAACATCCAACAAATATTACGACATGTTTCCAAACCCAAGGCAGGTATACCTATGCTTGGGTGATCAAGAATTGCAAGATATGGCTGCCAGAAAATACACTGAGGATCCATAATTGTATTGATAAAAGGTATAGCCACCAAGGATAAAGTGTGGATCTATACTCTTATGACCTAAACTATTCATAGCCACGAGGAATACATAGTGGATCTATGAGATGACAAGACATAGCCATGACCAATACAAAGTGGATCTATGTGACAGTATATGTACCACTGTTCAAGAGAAACTCCTTCGCAACCTGGGCAAAGTACATATCAGAGTGATCACTTAACCCAGGGTCTTCTTACTAATCCTGATGTAGTATGAATCTAACCATGTGAATAGATGTCCTGATGTCGAACATGGAAAAAACCACTTGATTACCGTTCAATGATGTAAACAGTTAACAAGCGTGAGGGAGATCACCATTAATGTCAATTATTCCCAAGGTACTCTGGTACATTCCAACGAATGTGAATGGATGAGCTGGAGTCGAACATCCATGGAATCATATGATCAAGGGTCAATTATGTAAACCCACTATCGAATGTGAGGAGGCCTACCATTGAGGCATGAAGGTCCCAAAGTACTAACTGGTTTCTAAGTCTAGTTCCTGGATAATGTGTTGAAGTTACAAGAATAGACTTGTTGAAGGAGGGCCTTGATGTATCCCCCATCAACGACATGAAATAGACACAGAGATGTAATTGGTAGATCAAATGAACATGGACTGACATGGGTATTGAGACAATATATTTGGGATGGATAACTCTCGAGGTGGATACTTCCCTTGAACACTGAGGCACAACAGCAGAAACATGACATGGACCAAAACATAATGATGCAATGGATACTGTGACTTTCGTCGGGTGACCCAAAGGAGTAAGGAAAACTCGGAGGATTGGTTCAGTGGATTAATATGTGCGCAAAGACAAAGTGCCATGTTCAAGGGCGAGTCTAAGAGTTACTTGGTAATGTTCTCAAAAAACTACTTGGCTTGCTTCTTTCAATTTTTTCCCCCATCCAGATAGACGAGTACCTCTTTTCAATTTAACGAGCTCAAGGAGGGTAACACATGCTCGATATGACTCACCTTCGGTAAGTCCCTCTTCCTTTTTAATGAACTAGAAGAAGTAAGAGTTTGGTCCCGTATGGGCCTGTCGATGTTTGTTTAATGAGACCAAAGATAGAAAACTCAAAGGTTTTTCATGATTATAGAGTCTGGAAAAACACTTAAAAGAGAACTCTCTTAGTTCCTTTTTTGTAAAGTAGTCTAATGAGACCGAAAAAGAGATAAACTATCGCTCAACAGGCGTTTTCTTCAAATACTTTAATGAGTGTGAAGAGAACAAGGTCGCTCGACAATCTTTTCATCTTTCGAGAGTCTGAAAAGAACTTAAAGGTGACTCCAGTGTTTTCCTTTTTCGTAATGTTAGTATCACAAGGCTGAAAAAGAGATAAACTACCACTTGAAAGACACCCTTTTGAACCTTGTAATGAGTGTGAAAGGAAGCAATATATCTCGACAATCTTTTCATGTTTAGAGATTCTGAAAAGAGTTTAAAGATGACTATAGGGGGTTCCTTTTTCGTGTATCCATACAGGTTCGAAAAAGAGATAAAAGTCTACCCAGATGCATTCTCATGTATTTACTATTGGTCACTGTAATTGCTTATTAACTAAACAATCAAGTGTTACATAATTTGTCAACCCAGGGAAATATATTTATTTCAAAGCCAATCAAACACTGTATATGCTCAATCTCAAAAGAAATCTAGAGTTGTAGTAAAAGTACATTAATCACACCTTTCCTTGAACAGATTGAAGTTATACTGTGAATTACAGAAAAACAATCTATCTATTGTAGGTTTTGAGGTTTAAGGAAATAATTATCAGAAGAATCCTAGATTACATTAAGAAACAACAACCTAGGAAAAGAAATCTTTCAGGATACTGCAAGGAAGACTAACTATTCTGTAACAGAGAACAGGACCCTATTCCCGAAGCAAGAATCCTCAGCACATGTTTCCGACTATCACACTTTCATGAACTCATTACTAATCAAAATGATTGACAAGTATTGAAGGCTAACTATCTTATAACAGAGAACAAGACCCTATTCCCCAAGCAGGAATCTTCAGCACCTGTCTCTAATTATCACACTTTCATAAATTCATCAAGAAGAATTACCAATTAGAATGATTAACAGTTACCCAAGAATGAATTGTATGAAAACAATGTAACAATCAGTAAAGCAGAGTTTTAGTAAAACAGAGTTCAATAAAGTAGAATTTCAACAAAACAGAGTTTAAACAAGGCACGAATGAAAATAATACTAACACACTACAGAACTAATGGGTAAATCTTGTGAAGAAGGTGGTCCTCCCTTCTCACAAGATTCCCCAGAAATGAAAGGAACTAAGAAGAAATGCTCAGGATAATCTTTTATTCATCTGCCAATTGTATCATGTTACAATATCCAAAGTGAACACGCCCTTCACTGTAATTCCTTTCTAGCCAAAAGAAATCCCCCTTCTAATGATGATTTCCCCTTATTCAAAGAGGAGAATCCTCTCAATACAATTGATAACAAAATTACATGTGCACATATGAATCCTAATCTTAGTCAGATCTAATCTTCTATGCTGGAATAGGATATTCTGATCTCCCATAGCAAAATGTTGTTAAAATAGTTGGAATGGTGTTGGGTTGACATGTAGCTGTTGTGGCTAGTGTAATAGCTTCTTTATTTTTCTTCTTGTTACTGTTGTTGTATACTGTTTCAGCATCGCAAATCATGGATTGTTTCAACAACGGGATTTGCGTTCTGTTTGACTGTTTCAACAACATGGTTTCAAGCAGCAGGGATGGTTGGTGTTGGCTTAGGGTGCGGCTATTACGGCAAGTGTACCATCTCCTTCTTGTTACTTCTGTGTGAATTGTTGTTCCAGCATCGCAAATCACAGACTATTTTAGCAACGGGATTTGCGTGTTGTTGACTGTTTCATCAACGTGGTCTCAAGCAGTAGCAATGGTTGGTGATGGCTTAAGGTGTGGATGTTGCGGCCAGTGTAACAACTCATTCTTGTTACTGTTGTGTGAGTTGTTGTTCCAGCATCGCAAATCATAGACTGATTCAACAACGGGATTTGCATGTTGTTGACTGTTTCAGCAATGGGTCTTTGAGCAGCAACAATATTCTACAGTTCGAACTATTTCAACAACTATATGTTTCTAATCGATGGCTAAGTATGAGAGTAATGTAAAATTACATGTAAAACAAATTAAACATATAACAAAGAGAAGAAACGTTATATACCTTTGGAAAGATAGGTTAGCCTGATAATGTAGGCTTAAATGTGAGTGGGAAAAGGATGTAATGATAGAAAAAAGTATGAACAAAAAGGTACATTATAGGGTCCTAACATCCCCCACAAATAAAAAGGTTTCATGTCCTTAGGCAACTTCAATCTAAATCAGAATCCAGATACCGACTCTGAGCGTGCAAATTACTTAAGCAGTAGCTATGGAAAGTACTATCTGTTGGAGCTCTGAATCCTTGAATGTGTTGTAGCCTTTGCCAAGCTGTTGTTTCAACCTTCTTGGGAAACTTATGATGAACTTGATATTTCTCTGATGGCATCCACATAATAGGAAAATGGAATTGATAACCTATCCATCTTTCAGCACATTGCTGAACACATTTGATGTAGCTAGGTACCCGGGAGATTGTTGTCTCAAGATTGGTAGGACTAATGGGATTGTGCTCCTACCTTTTCTCAGAATATTGTTTCCAAAACATGTTATTTGATTGTAGGGCAATGATCTCTGTGGATTTAATAAACTGTTGACAATCATGAAGTATTGTTGTCTATAGTTTCCGAATATATTGAATCATCCCTGGTTTCTTCAAAAATTGATAATACTCTGCAACAAAGGTGGTAGCGTTCTGTGGTTCTGGCCATATCTAGAGGAAGCGGTTATCCTCATTATGCTTGGTAGATAGGAAGTCATTCTGTCATGTAATCTGATTGTTAAGGAAGGAGGTGAGTACCCGAATCTGGATATTACTAACAAGAGGGTTAAGGTTAAGATGTCGGTTCTCAGGGATGGCCTGATTATGAAGATATACCTCACATAGTAGGTTCTGATCAATAGCACAGGCTTCTATAAAAGTTCTAACAAAATCTGTTGGATTTAACACTGCGTGGGGTCTGCCTTCTTTGATTGATTTAATATGAAAAAATGTAAGTCATTCTATGAGGAAAAGAGAGTAATTGGAGGATGGTTTCCTAATAGCCAACAATTTTTGTGCCAAGTCAAACATCAGGAGAAATTTTCCTTTTAGCTCTTCATTCTGCTTCTTATGGGCATGGGATTCTTGGTGTGTTTGCTCCAAAGCTTCCCAGTTTGAATAGATGTGGTTTAGCCAAAGTAGTTTGTGCTCCTGTAGACTTTTGTCCTGTGTAACAACAAAATCTTCTTTCCATTTGTCCATTATTGCCTGCTCATCCCATGGTTGAGTTTGTGTTTCAGCATCGCAAGTGATAGGCTGAGGTAGGTTCTGAGTGGCTCGTTCCATAAGAGTATGGGTGTTGATATTGCTAGGAGGGGCAAATTCATCAATAGGCAGTGTTTGTACATCTTTATTAATAAAAACAGGGGCTTCAGATGTAGCAGTTGTTGTAGGCCAGGGTTCATTTTGAATTTTGGAAGGTCCTACTAGTTCTTGTGTAACAACAGGATTTTCTTCTTTGACTGCAAAAGTTGTAGGTGCAGGGGAAGCTCTAGGCATTGGAATTTGAGTTACTTTGTAGCCTTCTTGATAATAAATGTCCCCACATTAACTGCACATATACTCTCTACATTGATTCTCTTTTGTGTTTTCCTCTGTCATGGTCACTATGTGAGCTAGGGTATACAATTTAAGTTCATTGTCATAGGCTTCCTTTACCATTACTATCTCTTGCTTGTAGGCTTCCAGTTCAGACCTTAGGAACTCATTTTCTTGTAAGACAGAGGACATTGTTGGTTCTAGTTGTTGATATTTCATGGGTGTATTAAGAGGGGTGACTGGTTCTTGTGTAACAGTCACAACCGGAATAGCTGGTTCTTGTGGAGTAGCTACAAGATCAACAAATGATATTGGGCCTCTGGTTCTTGTGTTTCAGTGCCCATGGGTGGAATAGGTAAAAATTCTAAAATTTGGGAGGGTGGAGGTGTACAAGATTTTAGCAAGATGGGTTTGGGGTTTAGGGCAGTGGCTGCTCTTGTTGAGGTCCTTCCTCGTTTTCTTTGTAAAAAGGAGGAAAAAGGAGGAATTTTCTTCTTTCTTTTGCGTGTGGGTTTTTCCTCAGTGATGGGGCAAGGCGGGTTATCTGGTTCAAAATCATCGCTAAGGATATGAACACAGTAGGAGTATATTATTTTGGTAAGTTGTGGGGTGGGCTTGGTATGGTAGGAGGGTTAATTGGATCAATTGGGTCTGTAGGCAGATTGTTAGGTATTTCCAGAGGGTCTGGAAGGTTTTGTGGTTGTTATTCCTGAGGATTTTCAGGATGTTCAACAGCTTCTTGAGGATCTATGGGTGGGTTGTTTGGGGGAAAGTTTTGTTGGGAAAAACCCTTTTGGATGAGTAGTTGAGAGAGACGGTGATGGGTGAGGGAAAGGGTTGGATTTTTAGCCTTTTTACAATAATGCGACATATTTCTAAGACATTCGAGTAGATAGTAGGGAATATTCACCAATCTAGCATGTCGTAAATGAGACAACAAGAAAAAATTGTACTGGTAGACTACCTGGTATCGACCTTCACAGGTGAGGTAGTGCTTGACAAACTTTGTAACTTTTGGCCAAGGAGGCAACAACGAGCTAAGTCAAACACGTCGACCTTTAGGCTCAATTTGTTCTCCTGGCAAGAGAAAATCCTGCTGGGCATTAAGGATAATGTGTTTGCGGCTGAACCAACAAATTCTAGTGACAGGAAGACCCAAAACCTGTGCTATATCATCCTCTGTGACTGGAATCTGAACCCCTTGAACAATGGAATAATCTTCTTGAATATTTTGAGCAAATTGAAGAACCTGTTGTTGATCAAATCCCTGGAGGCTTTGAAAATAACCCAGCCATCCTACCTTCAGAAACATTTGATAGACTTTTGGATACAATTCTAACAGGGTTGTCGTGGTGGGTTCGTATCATGTAACAGGGCCTCCCATAGATAACAACTCAGTAAAATGCACAGTTAGAGATTCAAGTACCCGCTTCTAAGCAAAGTAAGTTTTGCAGGTGAAGGCATGCAAATGGTGGTGAAAACAAATGAAATGATGGGTAAAAAGGAATGATGGTAGTCAGTTCGTGTGAAATGATGCCGTAAGATTTCGATATCCCCCCCCCCAAGTACGACTAAAATAATGATTTTAAGTGAATGATAATAATGAGTCGGGATCTTCTCATTAGCCATAGTTCAATTGTATTTACATATAAAGTTTACATACATCATCTTTACCTTTGATTCATACTTCAAAAAAATATAGTGCATGTCCATAATAGTTTTGCAGTAACCATAGGAGAGACTTTGGATTTATTAGAGAAATTGGATCAAGGGTTTGTTTAATTATGAGAGAGGGTCGTGAAAGGACAAAATGTAGTATGAGAGTGAAAGAGGTGAAGAATATGTTTTTATTGACAGGGAATGCTGAGAAAGTGGTTTTTAAGCAACAACAAAAGAATAGAAAAATGTTTGTTGAAGAGTGATGTTTGAACAATGGAAAATACTACTGAAGAAATGGAGTTTCAGCGGTGGTGAAATTTTGTTGAGTAGTGGTGTTTCAGCAATGGGAAAAAAAATGAAATATTGTTGAACACTTGTGTTTTGGCAATGGAGAAAAAGGGCGAAATATTGTGGAATAGTGGTGTGGGAAAAAGGGCGAAATACTGTTGAAAAGTGGTGTTTCAGCAATGGGCAAGATGGGAAAAATGAGGAAAATGTTGTTGGAAAGTGATGAAGAAAGAGGGAGCAGTGCTTCACAAAATGAATCTTGGATCTTCTTGAAGTAAGATCATCCTTTCTTGGTAGGATTTTTCTTTGATCAAGAATCTGCAAAAGAATCAATTGTAACATGCCATTTCTTGACAGGGATTATTAGTAAAAGAAATTTAATCTAATACTAAAGGAATTAAATTCAAAAAAAAAAATTGCAATGAGGGGTAGGAGGCCCCTCTAAAAAGAGAAAATGTGAGTCTGTGACACATCTGGCCTTAAAATCTTCTTTGGAAATGGGACATTGGTACAAATGGAGCCGATGACCATTCACTAATAACGATATTTTAGAGTCATCAATTGTGAGGAGCCTTACTGTTCCATTGCGGAAAATAGTGTCCACTTCATAAGGTCCAAGCCATCTTGTACGTAGTTTCCCTTGAAATTATTTAAACCGAGAATCATACAGTAAAGCCCAGTTACCTTTTTGGAATTTCTTATGCTTGATGGTTTTGTCATGCCATTTTGATCTTTTTTGTTGAATCATAGTTGTATGATGAATGACATCTAGTCTTTTTTCATCCAATTCATTAAGCTGCTGCAACCTAGCTGTCTGTGCATCGGTCAAATCAAGGATGACAACTAAAGCAATCCTTAAGGTTTTGATTTCAAATTCCACAGGAAAGACGACACTTTTTCCATAAACTAATTGATAGGGAGAGAATCCTGTAGTATTTCTCCAGGTGGTTCTGTAAGCCCATAATGCTTCAGAGAGCCTGTGACACCAATCCTTTCTTTTTTCCTTCACTGTTTTTGTGAGAATGGCTTTTATTACTTTATTTTTGCTTTCCACCTATCCATTGGCTTGGGGGTGGTATGGTGTAGTCATTCTATATTGGATATGATATTTTTGAAGGCTGGCTTTAAAACTGTGAGAAGTGAAAGGAGGTCCTCCATCTGTAACTAATTCTCTAGGCACTCCAAATCTGATAAAGATGTCTTCAAATAGAAAATCTAGAACCGCTTCTTCAGTAGCTCTATGGAGTGCTTTAGCTTCCACCCATTTGGTCATATAATCTATGCAAACCACTATATAAACTTTTTGATTGGATGGAGGGTTAATGTGTCCTACAAAGTCTAAGGCCCATCTTTCAAATGGTTCAAGTACTACCTCGGGATTTAATGACATTTCATCTCTATGATTAGGTTGACCCATTCTTTGACAGCTATCACAGGCCTGAACATATTTCTTTGCATCTTTAAAAAGTGAGGGCCAATAATAACACATCCTGAGAATTTTATGTGATGTTCTCTTATCAGCGAAATGCCCTCCACAAGGGCCATCATGACAAGCTTTTAGTAAATCATAAACCTCAGCTTCTCTAATGCATCCTCAGATTTCTTGATCAAGTCCTTTGTGGAAAAGACACCCACTTATCCAGCTATACCGAGCACTTTGTTGAATGATTTTTCTTCTCTCTCAGTGGGATAGGTGTGGTGGTAACTTCCCTGCAACCAAGTAGTTAGCGATGTATGCATAATATGGTGAGAAAGTAGATACTGCAAATAGATATTCATCAGGAAAGGAATCATCTACTGGGGTATTATCATCAGGTGTTAACCGAGAAACGAAATCAACAACTACATTTTATTTTCCTGGTCTATCTACAATTGTAATATCAAATTCTTGTAATAATAGTAACCATCTGGTGACTCGAGCATTTGTGACAGGTTTGTTCATTAAATATTTGATAGTTGAGTGATTAGTATGGACAAAAGTAGATGTAATGTTAAAATTTATTAATAGCATAGATAACTACTAAGAATTCCTTTTCGGTGACTGTATAGTTAAGTTCAGCAGGAGTCATATTATTTCTAATGAAGTAAATAGCATAAGGGAGATGATTTTGTTCTTGTCCCAAGATAGCTCCTATTGCAGTATCTGAAGCATCAGAGGATATATGAAAGGGAAGTGTCCAATCAGGTCCTCTTAGAATAGGAGTTGTAGATAACTGATGTTTGAGTGTATT
>SNQJ01S0145209.1:29534-41107 GCA_010110895.2 Picea sitchensis
TGTCCGATAGTCAAGATAGGTTGAGTAGTTTGATCATCAAAGTCCACCCATAAAGAATTGTCATTATTAATCAAGGGTGTAGTGTGAGGGTAGAGGGTAAGCTGTTTAGTCTCATATCAATTGGAAATTGTCATTGAACTAGATCTACGGCTGATAGAAGCATCTGTTATGGCTAGCCAAGGCCTGCCCAAGATTAGAGGGTGACCCCCCAACTTTGTTTTAGGTTGTAATACCACAAAGTCAGCTGGATAATTCCAAGATTCAACTGAGATGATTAGGTATTCAATGACTCCTTCCAATTTGATTGTAGAACAATCATATAATTCTATAATGGTTGGGGTATCTCTGATTTCATTCTTCATTTGTAATAGTTGTGAGGTTTCAAGAGTCATAATATTGATAGTAGTGCCTAAGTCTACCAAAAATCGAGGAATTATTGTTTTTCCAATTTACACTGAGACGGTAGGATGGTCGAGATCACCATATTTAACTGGGGGAACTTTACCCAACATTAGTGCGGACAGATCACCCATGACATGAACTGTGAGGGGATCTTTAGTTTTCCTACCGAGTTTTTTAACACAAATGTATCGCATAGTTCTGGCATAAATTGGTATGTCTCTTAGTGCTTGTAATAGTGGAATTTTGACATAAAGTTTTTGTAATTCCCCTAAAAGATTGAAAGCAGGTGGCTTAGGCATTTTAGTCAAATCTAAACACTCAGGGAATGGTGGTTTTATTGTTTTAACAGCAGTGTTGGAGGATGATTGTACCTCTTCAGGTACATCGTGATTTTTTATTTCTTCTTTATTGGAATCATAAGAGGTAACATCATCAATGATAGGTTCTACTATTTTCCCAGATCGTAAATGAATATCATTGCATTGTGCAGGGAAAAGAGAAAGTATAGGTTGGTTTTGAATATGAATGCATTGCACAGCCTTATTATTGGGGTTAGGGTTAGGTTGTACAGGTAGTTGGAGCCTCATCATTTGATTGTTCAGTGGAGTACCTGATGGTAAAGAGAGTGGTTGAAGAAATTGTGATTGAAGTATAGGTAATTGATTTGGGAACGGGGGTTGTTGACCTCTCCAGTTTGGATTCCATTGGTTAAGGTAAGGTTGTTGTTGTGGAGGCCAAGGAGCCCATATTATTGGATATACAAAGGGAGGGTTAGTTTGTTGCATGGGTGGGTAATTCATTTGATTGAGGGGTGGGTATTGCATTTGATTAAATGGAGGGTAATTTTCTTGATTAAAAGAAGGATAGTTATTCAAATGATTAGAAGATGTAAATGGCATATTAGGATTCATACCTTGTCCCCACGGCTACTATTGCCTTCTCTGTGTCAACAGATAGACAGCTTCATGTTCTTCATCAATTAGTTGTACTGCTGCCTTAATTCTTGGTTAAGAAGGGCATTGTTGAGTTTCATGATCCCTATCACAAATGGTGTAGATTGGTTTTTTGTCCAATGGGCATTCCCTTCATGGGTTCTTATCTCTACATTTGGAACAAAAGATGGACAAAGCTTCTTCTTCTTCGGCTTGTTTCTTTTGAATCTGCAAGGTATCAATTTGTGAAGCAAAAGAGCTTAACATTTCAGTTTTAAAACCCTCAAGTAAATTACCTATTTCGGCTCTTGTTGCTCCTGTACTAGCTGATTTTTGAACTCTTGAAAATGTGGTATCCCTATTGTTTGATCTATTCCTTGCACCTTCTCTTGAACATCTTTTACATAGGTTAACAATATCATCATATGATTCTTTAGATATGTCCCCTTTTCCAAGCATATTAAGCATATCTAGATAGTCATCCCTTACTCCTTTTAGTAGTATTTTTTTAAGAATATCTTTACTTACATTGGGGTGACTGGATCTTTGTAGATTATATTGTAGCCTTTCCACAAAGTCCTCCAAATTTTCATCCTCTTTTTGTATCATCTTGAATAGTTGCTCTCTTTTTTCTCTTGTTCGACAATAGTCTTGGTATTTATGAAGGAATTTTTGTTTCATCTGATCCCATGTTGGGATTACATGACCTCCAAGACTCATGAACCATCTTAATGCATTTCCTTTTAATGTTGTTGGAAATAGATTTGATTTTTTAGCATTGAAAATGTAATCATAACTTCTTCATAATATGTCAAACTCGAAAAGGAATTCATCAGGATCCTCTGAAGATAAACCATGAAAGTTACGTAAAGATGAGAGTGGAATATTCTTCATGGGAGATACTCCTCTAGGAAGATCACCAATAGGGAATCCTAAGGTAGAAAAAGAGTTTTCATCATTTACCTCTCCTTCAAGACCTGCCTATTCTTCATGGTGTAGTTCTTCATTATACTCATACATGGTTTCTTTTGTTTGTTCCATTGCTTCACTTGCTCGATCCTCAATGTTTTCTATTGGTTTCTCAACTATCTCAGGGCTCCAAAAATTTTTCCCCATTTCAAAGTTTTCTTGAAAGGAAAGTTGAGATTTTAGTTTTCAAGAGCTTGGTCGTTGAGGAGCAACATATTCAGATTTTGATATAATCTCATCAATAAAAGTCTTTCTTCCTCCCCTTCCTTTTCCCCTGCCACCTGTAGGGTCAGATTCTTTGGGGTCTCTGTGTCCTCTCATGCAATTTGTATATATGAAAGAACATAAGTGATTTTGAAATCTATAATTGCCTTCCCCGGCAACGGCGCCAAAATGTTGGTCACTGTAATTTCTTATTAACTAAACAATCAAGTGTTACATAAATTGTTAACCCAGGGAAGTTGGTTTATTTCAAAGGAAATCACACACTGTATATTCTCAATCTCAAAAGTAATCTAGAGTTGTAGTAAAAGTACATTAATCACACCTTACCTTGAACAAACTGAAGTTCTACTTTGAATTACAGAAAAGCAATCTATTTATTGCAAGGTTTGAGGTTTAAGGAAATAATTATTAGAAGAATATTGGGTTACATTAAGAAACAACAACCTAGGAAAAGAAATCTTTCAGGATACTGTAAAGAAGACTAACTATTCTGTAAGAGAGAACAAGACCATATTCCCCAAGAAGGAATCTTCAACACCTGTTTCCGACTATCACACTTCCATGAACTCATTACTAATCAAAATGATTGACAAGTACTGAAGGCTAACTATCTTATAACAGAGAACAAGACCCTATTCCCCAAGAAGGAATCTTCAACACCTATATCTAATTATCACACTTTCATAAATTCATCAAGTAGAATTGCCAATCAGAATGATTAACAGTTACCCAAGAATGAATTGTATGAAAATAATGTAACAATCAGTAAAGCAGAGTTTCAGCAAAATAGATTTCAGTAAAGTAGAGTTTCAGCAAAATAAAGTTTAAACAAGGCGTGAATGGAAATAATACTAACACACTACAAAACTAATGGGTGAATCTTGTGAAGAAGGTGGGCCCTCCCTTCTCACAAGATTCCCCAGAAATGAAAGGAACTAAGAAGAAATGCTTAGGATAATATTTTATTCATCTGTCAATTGTATCATGTTACAATATCCAAAGTGAACATGCCCTTCTCTGTAATTCCTTTCTAGCCAAAACAAATCCCCCTTCTAATGATGATTTCCCCTTATTTAAAGAGGAGAATCCTCTCAATACAATTGATCACAAAATTACATGTGCACATACGAATCCTATTCTTAGTCAGATTTAATCTTCTACGTTGGAATAGGATATTTTGATTTCCTATAGAAAAATGTTGTTACAATAGTTGGAATGGTGTTGGGTTGAGGTGTAGGTGTTGCGGTGGTGAAACAACTTCTTTATTTATCTTCTTGTTACTACTGTTGTATACTATTTCAGCATCGCAAATCACTAACTGTTTCAGCAACGGGATTTGTGTTATGTTTGACTGTTTCAGCAACGTGGTCTCAAGAAGCAATGATGGTTGGTGTTGTCTTAGGGTGCATCTGTTGCGTCCAGTGTAATAGCTTCTTCTTGTTACTATTGTGTGAATTGTTGTTCCAGCATCACAAATCACGGACTGTTTCAGCAACGAGATTTGTGTGTTATTGACTATTTCAGCGACGTGGTCTCAAGAAGCAATGATGGTTGGTGCTGGATTAAGGTGCGGCTGATGCGGCCATTGTAACAACTCCTTCTTGTTACTACTGTGTGAATTGTTGTTCCATCATCACAAATCATGAACTGTTTCAGCAACGGGATTTGCGTGTTGTTGATTGTTTCAGCAGCGGGTCTTCGAGCAGCAATAATAATCTGCAATTCGAACTGTTTCAACAACTATATGTTTCTGATCAATGGCTAAGTATGAGAGTAATGTAAAATTACATGTAAAACAAATTAAACATATAGAAAAGAGAAGAAACATTATATACCTTTGGAAAGATAGGTTAAGGTGATAATGTAGGCTTAAATGTGAGTGGGAAAAGGATGTAATGATAGCAAAAAGTATGAACAAAAAGGTACATTATAGGGTCCTAACATTTACAAGCATGAGAAAGAACAAATACTAAGCTCGGTATGCCCCCCAGCATGAAAGCTAGTGGCTTAACTCCAGAATGATCAGCAAAGGTTGGAGACATTCCCTCCAAGCTTCAATTCGTTCACCGATTTTGATGTTGTCACCAATTTCTCCAGTAGATGAGAAAAAGGAGAAGGGTGGATGAAAAGAAGGTTCAAGAGAGGTGACTGTTTCATTTTTTAACAAGCTTGACATAAGAAAAGAACTATGTTGAAGGCCTCTGTTTCATTTTCTAATGCGCTTTCGACCGAGAAGAGAAACTATGCTCGTGACTGCTTCTTGATGATGGCTTCTAGGAGGATAATTCTCTAGAAGGGTACCATGTCAAGGGGAAAAACTCGGTCATGGCCTCCAGGATATCTTCGCTGGATGGAAGAGAATCACTCAAGAAGGAACACATGTCGAGGGTCGCAATAGGATTAAGGCGATCAAGCTCCAATAATCCTATTGAAGAAATCACCATGTCCACTAGCGGATCCAAATCGTCGGAAGTTGAAATCATGGGAGATGATGAAAAATCAACACTAGGAGGGGAGATAGACTATATATCTGCCCGAATTTCTTCACGAGGGGGAAGAAAAGAGGATTAGTGACAGTTATTATCTTGAGGTAACTTGTCAATCTGAAACATTTCCAGAATAGATTCATTAAAAGGAAAAATTTGGGAAATGCAGTCGATTGTCGACGACAAGGAACTCAACCATGATTGCATTGAGGAACTGTCAGGTGCCAATAGATGTTGGTCATTCGATGAGGGAGAAGTAGATTGGGTAGAAACATATGACGTTTCAGCTGGACTAAGTGGTACAGTGTCACCTAGTGCATCAAATTCCAACAGATGAGGTATAATCTAAGGGTCAGATGATTCCAAAGATTGATAATCCACAGTCGAAATCATATCGGCGATGGAAATATGATGGGTATTCGGTGGAAGTGGTGTAGGGAAGGTACCCATGAGGCTAGAATCTTTCAGTAAGCCAAAACCAACACTTTTGTACGTGATCTTATGGTCTCCCAAGGAAGGAATATTGTCGGTAGTGGGAATGCGAGCATCGATCGTGCAGAAATCCAATTGATCAAAAGTGACGATTTTGCCTTGATGAGGAAATTGGACACATTAGAAAACTGACAAGGCAACGACAGTCATAGCATAAAACCAACTTCTTCCAAGTAACAAGTTGTAATTGAGGGAAGCATCGACCACCTCGACATCAACAGTAACAGTTTTTCCACCCAATTGGATGGGTAGGGACTGTAAAAGTCCATGGGGATAAAAAATTCTCCCATCAAAGGCACGTAACATCGTTGGGGATTTTTTGAGTGTTGGTGATTTAAAACCTTCCCAACATGCCAAAGACATGACACAAGTCGAAGCTCCCTCATCTAGAATAGTTTGGTGGATTTGTTGATTGTGAACAACAACATCAACTTGGAAAGCAAGTTGGTGGGAGAGTCAAGACACATAATTGTCTAGGTTAAACATGATCTGATTGGACGAATCAGGATCAACAGTGCCAAGAGTAGTTAAGAGCGTTCTACGTTGACTGGGGTAGCATAGTAGAACTTCTAACCCAGACATAGCGCATGGTGCTTTAGCTAGATCTTCAACAATGTTGTAGTTCTGGGTAGCACGTGAACTAGGATTAAAGGTGGCTTTGTGGATAATGCTATTAGGAGGGCGTAATATAGATTCGAGCATGGGTTTCTCAATATAAACTGGTCCAGATGGAGGATTAACCGATGGAATACTAACGGAGGACGATGATGGATCTGGTAAATTACCGGTACCATTAGTGTCTTTTCCTTTGTCAGGGTTACCCAGTGTGTCATATGTCTTAGAGTGAGTGGTCAAATTGATGCCATTAAACATATAAATATGTGCACTCGAGGAGGCCTCATCATGAGGATGGCTAGAACTACCCCCAGGAGAGGGGGTTTGAGCAACCATGGAATGTTGTTGTGGAAAAGGTTGAGTAAGCACAACAAGTTGTGACTTCCCTTGGAAAATTTTGGCCACTTCATTGTGAAGTGGACAATCGCGAGTGTAGTGATCATCACCACAAATGATACATGGGAATTTCAGTTTCCGTTGTGGTTGATTTTCAGTAGCAGGTGTTTGATTTTTTGGTTGTTCATTATTATTTTTTGATTTATTCTTTATCTTCTTATTACCTCCAGATTGTTGTGAAGCAGCAGATTGAACTGCGTTTACCTCAGAGATCTAAGTTTGGGGGGAGGTAGAGGAGGGTGTAGTCAATCTTCCTACTGACAAGTAGATCTCCTCAAAGAGATAGATTCTTAACTCTAAGACAGAAAGTGCTTATCATGGTCATTGACTTCCTTTTAGGCCTACACAAACTAATGCATGAAGAGGAAGGAGGAAAGACGTACCTTTTACAGGTGTTTGTCCCTGAACGCTCTGAGTTGAACTCCAATCTTGAGCTCCTTGATAATCCCTATGGACAAACAAAGTAAAACCACTTCCTATTATATTGAGATTAGTTCGAAGCGGACCTATCTACTTAGAGACAAATTCATGTAATGTCAAACAAAAATTAGAAAGAAACAGGCCAAGCATATTACATTAATGAGGACAAAACGTTACTTACAACAATAGATGGAATGTAGCAGTTTCGTCAAGTTCTCCTTGCCTAACCCTTGCTCAAAAGCTCCATGATCGAAATGATGATAGCTTTGCTGATTAGCCTCCACTTCACTGTGTGTTCCTTTGAGATCATAGGTTTCATGCTTCTCATCCCTTCTCCAAATATCACTTATGAGATCATAAGTTTGGTATGATTCTCCATCCAGGTCCCCCTTTCACCATGAGAAATCTTTCTTATATAGCCTTGGAGAGGCTCAACAACTTGATATCTTTGGGGTGAGTTGAGGATTTTCCTCCTTGAGTTAGGGATCTTCCCTAAGATCATGGCTTGAATAGGGATTCGAATCCAACTACCTTCATGGATTGAAGGGATCCTCCCCTCATTCATCTCAACAAACCAACTGCTACCCGGAATAGATAGCGCTCCTCCAAAAGGGTTGTCAGAGCATTATAACACTCCCTAGTAAGGTATAGGGGGGTACCAAAACTCCTGAGAGTAGGAGCGCTCCTTCAAAAGGGATGATACAGTGTTATAACTCTCCCAGATAGACTATAGGAGGGTGCCAGCACTCCTGAGAGAGGTATAGGGGAGTGCTCTCCTCTAAAAACTCAGTTTTTGTGGTTCTTCCAGATGGAAAGAGGTTAATAAGCCTAGTTAACCATTCCTCTTCTTCCAAATCAAGTGTTTGAAGTGTTTCAAGTGTCCTTTTGATGTCGTTCTAAGTACGACATAAGCATTATGGCAGTATGCTTTCTTGACACTTGCGACACTTGCGACACTTGTAATGATGACACTTGCAACACTATCAAAGTGAGTATTTTTTATGTGTAACAGGTCCATCTTTGGAGGGGTTATCTCCGCTACCTTTCTTTATGCAACCTCATGTTTAGCCCCTGTGTTAGAGGGGGGTCCTGGATAAATTTTACGTTAATGGAATTTTGACACTCCCTAGCACAGACTCTTATGCTTTTTTTTAGCCTTGAAGAGTTTCCTCTCGAATCCTTTAGCCTTGAAGAGTTTCCTCTCCAATCCTAAATCAAGGCTCTAGCCTAAACTAGTTGATGGGCCCTACAAAACATAAAGTCTAGTTGATTTTAATTAATTGTTAATTTTTTGGCTTGTCTTAAGTCAAAGGTTATGAAAGTGAAACTAGAGATGTTTTGAGAGACGAAAGAGAAGATAAACAAAATGACTTTTTCCTGACAAATTCATATTTTCTCTTTTAAATTCTTTAAACAACTTTTCAAACTTTTTTTTCCTAAGATCGTTTATCTAAAAAAAATCAAAACAATCTTTCACTCGATTATGAGCTACTTATTGTCCTAAGTCAATCAACCAAGAACTTACAAAAACAATCTTTTACCTAATGATTAATGCAAACAACCAACTATTAAACCAAACCAAGAAGTTAAAAAGAGATTTTGTGTTTATTTTTATTATGCTTCAAAAACAAGAAAATTTAAAACTGTATGTCTTTGTCTTTTCTGAAGAAAAAAGGTGAAAAAATAAAAACAAGACAAGGCCAAAAAGGACTTCTGGCCAACCAAAGATCGTGGGGAGTTACTGACAACCAAAAAGGCAGATCAAACTGACTCACTATCTCATTAAAAAACCTAGCAAAGCAACCGAAGAAATCTTTCAAATGAAAAAGCAAGTTATGCTGGAATACAACCTAGGATAAAAATGATTATGACATAGACCATAAAGAAACAAGAAAAAACCTAGGAAGTAAAAACTTGATAGGGAAGAGGACGACTACCTCCTCAAAATTTTCTAGACAGACACACGATTATCACTTCATCAGCTAGCATATGCACATGGGTTGCCTAAAGGCAAAATGTGTATGCACGCGTGGAAGCCCACTACAGGTTGCATGTGCCTATGTTTCTCCTCAAAAGAAGAAAGACAAGTAGCTAAGCTTGGGCAGGGAATACTAGTATTGAAAACCAGAACCCCTTAAAGGTACACAAACTCACTTTAACAGAGAAAAATAAAATAAAATAAATTCAAGGAAATTTGAGAAAACAAAGCTAATATGAGGTTATACCTAGGCTACTGACTACAACAACAGAAACCAAAACTAGATCCAGAAAACCCTTGATAAGGATCAATTCTGACAGGGAAAAGGATGGTTGTCTCTCTTAAATATATATATATATATATATATATATGGACTCAGACACACGACTGATCTTTCAGCAACCAACATATGTACGCAGACTGTATGAAGTCAGGGCACGTGTATACACGGGCATACCTTCTACAGGTCATGTATTCCTCTGTGGCTCCTTGGAAAAAAGAAAAAATAGTCAATCAAAGAAAGCAGGGAGTAATGGTATGGAATACCAGAATCCCTACTAGCTCAGACTTTTGCAGAAACTTAGAAAAATGTAGTAAAACCATACCCAAAATGTATCCCCAAAAACCCTAGAGATCTCCCCAGTATGGTCGCCAATTCTGTTGTGGGTGGGAAATCCCTCCTATGGACTAGCATTAAGGTTTTTATCATGCATGTAGAAATGAACTAAAGTATCCTACTTCTTACCAACATCCCAATCATAGACCCCATTATTCATATGCAAATACAAGGTTAAAGAGATCAAGTTATTGTACCTTAGTTTTTGTGTTTGATGTCGATTCCTTTAACGTTTGGTCACTCCTTGACTACAAATCTCCTCCCAGCACTGAACTACATTCATAAAAGACAAACAAAGAACTCCACATGCATATGATCTATAAACAAATGGGTTAGATATTCTATCAAAATATAATCAATCTTTAAACATTTGAAAACCTCATATGGCGAGATGGGAAAAGTACTTCTTTTATTAATCTCACAAGAATACCTTACAATAGTGATATCAGCCACTTCTCCTCAAATTTGGTCCTGGGCTCCTCTTCAGCTGTGCTCCAACTGCTTCTGTATATGCTTCTCTTAACATAATAGTTGCAAAGTGTTGGGGCAAGGGGAATGCTAAATCGTGTATAGTTTCTTTGCTATGATTCCCTCCTTCCAAATGGGACCCCTACCCATTCTTTTATAGGCTAGAAATGGCTAGGTATTTGGTTGAGTGACCAGCTATGGGCGATCAAATGGTTTAGTTAACTTACTCAAAACTGTGTGTTCCATCTGCAACTTTCCTTTTTTTTCGTGCTTTTTAGGTATATACAGGTTTTAGTGGGTCAGCCAGCATACACACGTGTGCAGTAGTGGAGTAGGGTGCATATGCCTTCAAAAAGGGTGTTTTTTAAGAAGCTCTTCAGTAGTGGCTTGAAAAATAAGGAAGATGATATGGCCTGATGCCAGGTAAGCATGTCTGGTGCCATTTAGGGTAATAACACAAAGATGTAGGAGTTGAGACTAGAAGAAAAATCCGTTCACTGAAACAAACACACCTAGCAATCTTATCTACAATTGAACCAAACTATTTTCAAGAATCCAACAAGGATGAATTTTGGAATAAGGACATAAATGAAGAATTGAATCAAATAGAGAAAAATGACACTTGGGAACTGGTTCCAAGACCAAATAATAAGAATGTGATTGACACAAAATGGGTTTTTGGGAATAAATTAAATGAAGATGGACAAGTTACAAAGAACAAAGATATATTGGTATGTAAATAATATGCACAGATTGAAGGAATCAAATTTGAAGAGACATTTGCTCCAGTTTCCAAAATGGAAGCAATACGATTGTTTTTAGCCTATGCATGATCCAAAAATGTTAAAGTATATCAGATGGATGTAAAATCATCTTTTCTAAATGGGGAACTTGAATAGTAAGTCTACATTGAACAACCAGAAGGATTTCAATTGTTAGAGAACGCATATTATGTGTGTAAATTAAAAAAAGCCTTGTATGGTCTAAAACAGGATCTTAGAGCATGGTACTCTAGATTGGATAAGTATATGCAATAGACACGGTTCAGAAAAGGAAGTGCGGACAACAACCTCTACATCAAGGTAAGTGAAGGTAATGTTTTATTAATTGAATTTTTTGTTGATGATATTATTTTTGGTAGTTATGATAACAGGTTAAGAAATAAATTTACAAAATATATGCAGAATGAATTTGAAATTTCATTACTTGGAGAAATATCCTTCTTTTTGGGACTTCATATACGTCAAAGCAACCAAGGAATATTTATTTCTCAAGCCAAGTATATCAGAGAAATTATAAAGATGTTTGGAATGGAATATTGCAAACCAGTTATCACTCCCATGCAAACCAGTTGCAAGTTGAGCAAAGATGATGATTCGAGGTCTATAGATCAGAGGCAATACAGGTCAATGATTGGTATCCTACTATTTGTGACAGCATCGAGACCATATTTAATGCAGGCAGTTGGAAACGTGGCACGATTTCAAGCAACACCAAAGGAGTCACATGTGTTAGTAGTGAAGAGGATTTTTAGATATCTCAAAGGAACAAAAGAGTTTGGATTATGGTATCCA
>SNQJ01S0145209.1:51068-68368 GCA_010110895.2 Picea sitchensis
TTTTCATTTTGAATCATCTTGTACTTGAACATTTTAAGTGGGGTAAAAGGAGGTTTCCCCCTCGAAGAGGCTTATTATCTGAAATTATCTCAGTTTCAAGGCGTTGAGTACTTTTCCTGTGGTTTTTCCATGCTATATTGATGCTTGGTTCTTAACACCTCTGTTGCTTAGAGAGTTCATGAATGACTGATTCACATGGATTTTCATGACTGTATTATTTTGAATGTTCTAATGTAATTTTGTTATGATTTCTTTCAGTATCCTTGAAATTTGAATCCAAGAGAACCTTGTTTTTAACTTTTTCTTCCTTAGGCGGCTCGAAAGCCTGATGTCCACGGCATGCCTCTAATTTTTCTTACTAAATTCTTCCTCCTACTCACACTTACTATAACCTACTGACCGAAGTTAAACCAAGACCTCACCTTCTTGTGCATATTAGTCCAATTTTCTGAGTTAAGATGATATTTTCTCGAGACTGCACCCATTTGACCCTTTTATAACCAACCTGTGACATAAAACTCTAATGGGTACGTGCTTACTTCTGCAGCAATCTAGAGTTGACTTCCAGTGCTAACACAACACATAAAACTCATGTTGAATGGAGACCTTATTCTTCTAGGGAAGGATATATAAATGAATGTTGATGATCATCAGAGTAAAAAAATCAAAGGATAATCCTTCTTATACGTAAATGGAAAGACAAGAATGAACTGATGAAAAAGAACAAAAGTTCATGGAGAAAACTAATGAATGGTAACTTGGATTGTCCCTTCCTTATTTTCATCTTTCTATTAGGAGGATCCTTCCTCTAGTGGAGTCTTTGATTTTGGAGTCAATGGGTAGATTATTACAGTTAATTTATGTGTCCATGTCTTGTCTACCATCAAGATATGGATCTATGTTGTTCTCCCAGGGAAGCTTACTTCACACTCCGCTCTTTGGCAACGACACCAAAAATGTTATCACTGAAATTCACACTTTGACTGCTAAAGTGTAATATCAACACCATTCAGTAGGTTTTAAGGTAATTTTTATGATAATATGTCAAATGAATCAAAACTCAACAAAACAATGTAAATCACAGAAAGTCCCAGATAAAATGCATCAATATATGAGGTTTTGGCTAACTTGGATCAGAGTTTAAAGAGTAAGATGGATAGAAAAAATATTTTAGTGAGGAAAGTGAAATATGTCTACTACTCACATAAGGAAATACTACCAGACATATGAAGAAAACCTTTTGACACAAGAAGTTCTTTTAATCAAAAGATAAACTCTGATAAAATTGTAACAACATTACAACAAAACCTTTATTGTAATACATATACAATAGATCAATTAAACCATTCAAAAGACAATAGAATGAGAGTAAGACAGAAATAAGATGATAGGAAAGTAGCTGATTTATATTAGTAAAAAAGCCTCAGGTCTGATACACAAAATCCAGAGATGGCTCTGCTATATTCACAATATCACAAAGTGAGTCCTCATTCAAACATTCCAAACCTCCTCAATGATTTATAATGCCTCTATTATATCCTAGTCTATCAATGACATCTTTAAAATTCAAATTCCCCCTCTTGTGTAGGATTCTCAACCTTGAAGATAGGTGGCAGCATTCAAAGAGACAAGAAGCCAACAAACTGCTAATTTTCAGGAAGTTGTTGGAAGTCATTAATAAATTGTTACCAACTCACTTCATGAGGTGTTTGATGGATCTAAAACTTAGGTGCAGGTGTCCCTTAGCATCTAATTGATCTTTGAGAATTCATTCAAACCCTCCTTGACAGGTGGCAATAGTCAAACAAGGAAAATATCCAACAATTATGCAAAACAAAAAGTTTACAGCGCCACTTGCAGCACACTCGTGTTTTAATTATATCTCTTGAATGCCAAACTGGGTCAGGCTGAAATTTGGCCAGAAAGACAATGACATTGTCATTATCCACCAAACAAGAAAAACCCAAATCATCATTTTGGCGTTACGATCAAATCTTTATACCTCATTTTTTGATGCATTTTATCTGGGACTTTCTGTTATTTACACTGTTTTGTTGAGTTTTGATCCATTTGGCATCTTATCTTAAAAATTGGCTTAAAAAATATTGATGGGTGATGAGATTACACTTTATCAGTCAGAGGGTGACTTTCAGTGCTAACATTTTTGGCATCATTTCCGGGGAGCGGAGTGGGAAGAAAGCTTCCCTAGGAGAATGACATAGATCCATCTCTTGATGGTAGACAAGAGAGGGACATAGAAATTAACTATAATCATCTACCCGGTGACTCCACAATCAAATACTCTACTGGAGGAAGGATCCTATTGACAGAAAGATGAAAATACGGAAAGGATAATCAACTTATCAGTTCATTAGTTTTCTCCATGAAATTTTATTCTTTTTCATCAGTTATTTCATGTCTTTCCCTTTACATATAAGAAGGATTATCCTTTTCCTTGTTTACTCTAATGATCATCAACATTCATTTATATATCCTTCCTTGTAAGAAGATGGTCTCCATTCTACATGTGTTGTAGATGTTGATCATGTCTCCTCACCTCAACCTATTGAGAAGAATGAGGTTAATATCTCAATCCTTCCTAAACATGCTCAACCTTGTAATCGAGATGATGATGAAATTGATTCATTATATTCTTAGATATTATCACCTAATACTATCATTGTTGAGCCTTGTAATCAACTTGTTAAACCTCATTTTCATCCCACTTCTGTCCAAACTAAAATAAGAGAGAAAATGTTTAGACCTTTAAGACTACCATCTCATATTCATCCTGACACTCTTAATTTCTTTGAGTATATTCCTTGTTTTTCTAGAGAGGGTCATATTACTGTCGAGAGGCATTTAGGATCCTTTGAGAACTTTGTTGATCAGCTTGATATAGTACATGCAGATTTTACCATGAGTTTTTTTCCCAAATCCTTATTTCAGGATGTTTCTTTTTGGTTTAAGGGTTTGGGAGCTGATTCTCTTCATTATTGGATTGAGGTATTGCTAAAGTATAATCTCAACACCCATCAGTAGGTTTTAAGATAATTTTTATGATAAAATGTCAAATGGATCAAAACTCAACAAAACCATGTAAATCATAGAAAGTCCTAGATAAAATGAATCAACAAATGAGGTCTTGGCTAACTTGGATCAGAGTTTAAAGAGTAATATGGATATATGGAATACTTTAGTGAGGAAAGTGAAAGATGTCTACTAATCACATCAGGAAATATTAGTAGACATATGAAGAAAACCTTTTGACACAAGAACTTTTTCTAATCAAAAGATAAACTCTGATAGAATTGTAACAACATCACAACAAAACCTTTATTGTAATACAGATACAATAGATCAATTGAAGCATTGAAAATATGGTAGAATAAGAGTAATACAAAAATAAGATGATAGGAAAGAGGCTGATTTCTATTAGAAAAAAAGTCTCAGGTCTGATACACACAACCCATAGATGGCTCTATTATATTCACAATATTACAAAGTGAGTCCCCATTCAACCATTCCAAACCTCCTCAATTATTTCTATTGCCTCTATTATATCCTAGGTTTTCAATGACAGCTTTAAAATTCAAATTCCCCCTCTTTCATAGGATTCTCGACCTTGGATATAGGTGGCAACAGTCAAAGAGACAAGAATCCAACAAACTGCTAATATTCAGGAAGTTGTTGGAAGTCATTAATAAATTGTTTCCAACTCACTGCATGAGGTCTTTAATGGAGCTAAAACTTAGGTACAGGTGTCCCTTAGCATCTAACTGATCTCTGATAAGTCGTTTGAACCCTCCTTGACAGGTGGAAACAATCAAACAAGGAAAATATCCAATAACTATGTGAAACAGAGAGTTTGCAGTGCCACTTGCAATGCGCTGGTGTTTTAATTATATCTCTCGAATGCCAAACTGGGTTAGGATGAAATGTGGGCATCAAGTCAATGACATTATTATTATCCTCCACACACAAATTTAGAAAAACCCACATCATCATTTTTTATTTATGATTGAATCTGTAGATGCATTTGCTACAAGAAATGAGTTCATAGTGGATGTAACAGTTTGCAATGCCAAGAGAAAACAAGCGACCACACTCCTTTCCTGACCTCCAAAAAAGAAAAAAAATATCATGGAGCTCCTGATGGCTATGAGGTTGATGATGGTAATTTCATATCTGCACCTAGATGCCTGCAAGTTGCCTAACCTCCAACCCTCATCCAAGACAGTTTGCAGTTCCAATCATTAGTTCACAGCACGACAAAGAGAAACAAACACTTAGCCCTTTTTAGACCTTAAAGCAAGGTGGAAAAGTTCATAGAGTACCTAGTAACCTAGAGTTGAATGTTGATACCTTCATATTTTCACAGGGATGCCTACAAGTGGTCTAACCGTCGACTATTCTCTACAACCAGTTCACAGCGCCTGCTCGAAAATTTGATTTTGATTGCTTCAAGGAAACAGTTAGGATATCCAAATATGATCCCTATAAGTTGTTATAGATAAACCTTGAAAACTATAAAAACCCCTTTCATGTCATAATTAAATGAATATTTTGAAAGAAGGGGGTACTTTGAGTGTGTTGTGAACTCTCCTAGTGAGTTGGCAATGCTCAAACCACAAACTGATTTGACATCATGAACAGGTAAAATAACAGCTCGAGATACTTCACGCAGTTTATGGAACTGAAATTTCAAGGTGATTATGGTGATTAAAAGGTTGTGACTGATGAAAACTAACACTCCTTTTCATTATGACTAAAATTCAACCTAGGACACAACCACAAGATCCAAACAAAAAGACTAAAATGACTTTTGATTCCCCCCACAACTCTATGCGATAACACTTCCAATATCTCTCATTTGTTACCTAGATTTAATTTACCTGCTCTACCTCCACCTTCCCAACTTCTTCAACAACTCACATTGCCTTTGAACCCAAACCAATAGCAGCAAATGCAAGTTGAACCTAATCCAAACTCCCCTCGGCCTACCCATATTCCTGCACAACCCATACCTAATATGAACAATAGACCTACACAACCTGTACATAATCTTGAAGTATATACTTTCCCAACTTATGTGATAACTCCTACTTCATTGAATGAAATTCAATTAAGATCTAGGAAGGTCTTGAATAAACCAAATTCTGCAGTGGTTATTCAAGAAGAAGAACAAATAGATAACCAACTAGAGGAAGGAGAAGACACCACTGTACAAGAGGAAATTCCTCCTCACACTCCTCAACCATCAAAAATAGATTAGAAAACTAATCCTTGACCTTATCCAAAAAGGTTACTTGTGATGAAACCTGAGGTACCTAGAGGACATGATTTAGAAGTTTAACTAAGGAATATATGTGTAAATATTCCCCTACTTCAAGCCATCAAAGATATTCCTATCTATGCCAAAATTATAAGTGATATTTTCATTAAAAATCTTGGGAGGAAGAGGAAGCAACCTCCTATTATACAGATGATTAGACAACTATTGGAATTTATATCAAAAATTCCATCTAAATATAATGATCTAGGAAATCCAACGGTGACTATAGAAATTAATGGTATTTATCTACCAAATACACTTATTGATATGGGAGAAACAATAAATTGTATGATTGTTGACACCATGCAAACACTACAACTAAATAACTTAAGGCCAACACAGACCTTGTTGGAATTGGCAGACAAATCAGTCATCAACCCAATAGGAAGCCTAAATGATGTAACCATCACCTTAGCCTCCTAGGAGTATCCTATGGACTTCTTGGTAATTCATTCAAAATCCTCCAAACCTGGACATCCAATTGTGCTTGGTTGACCTTGGTTGGCCACTGCTGATGCATTTATTAGTTTTTGGTATAGGGAGATGACAATTTCTAATGGGACCCACAGTCAAAAAATTATTCTCTTTCCTCTTTCCCAACCAGGCACTGAAGTTCCTTTATGGTTGGAGAGTCCCTATGGGGAGGTGAACTATGATCAACTCTTGTTAACACTTGAGAAAGCAAAGGGAGTTCAAGAACAAAATGAAGAACATATTTTAAGCCTATTTTTATCCAATATAGAATGCATTGAGTATCTTCAATCTATTCCATAATTTACACTTATTTTCATCCTTGAATTTCAAGAGGTCTGGCATCCCTCCACTTCTACATTTTTCACTATATCATAAATAAATGAAGAATAAGAGTTAGTTTTTCATACTATTGAAATCAGTCCTAGAAAATATCTATATATCAATTCTAGCTTGGAGTGAGATCAAGAAACAAATTGATCCAAATGATTCAAGGACTGTCTGGTTCTTTTGCATGGTATTACTCTGACATGAAAGGAATTCACCTGGATACTTGTATACACCATATTTAGACCAATGATCGAATTGGACCTGTTAGGAAGCCCCAAAGAAGAATGAATCCAACCTTAAAAGATATAGTGAAAGAAGAGCTCCAAAAACTCCTACATGTCAATTTTATTTACCCTATTTCAAATAGCAAGTGGCTATCCACATTAGTTACTATCCCTAAGAAGAATGGAAAATGGAGGATTTGTGTGGAATTTAGAGAGATGAATAAGGCTACCTATAGATATTATTTTCCTTTTCCTTTTATAGACCAGGTCTTGGACACCTTGTTTGGGAAGAGGTACTTCTTTTTCTTAGATGGGCTTATTGGGAACAACTAGATCCAAATTTCCCCTGAAGATCAGGAGAAAACCATGTCTACTTTCCCATGGGGTACTTATGATTATAGGGTTCTTCCCTTTGGTTTGTGTAATTCCTCTACCACCTTTCAAAGGGATTTCCTAGCTATTTTTTCTTATTTAACCCATGACTATGTAGAAGTCTATATGGATGAATTCATGGTATATGGGGATGATTTCCAACAAGCATTGGGTAATTTGGATAAAGTATTGATCAGGTGTAGAGAGACTAACCTTTTCCTCGGCCATAAAAAATATAGAATTATGCTCACTAAAGGGATTGTCTTGGGCCATTATATTTTTGGTACTGGAATAAGGGTAAACCCTACCAAAATTGACATTATTTCTCAAACCTGAATCCCTAGATGATAGAAAGAAGTTAGAATCTTCTTAGGTCATGTTGGATATTATAGGAGGTTCATTCAAAATTTTACAACTTAGCTGCCCCACTATTCAAATTGCTATCAAAAGAGGTTGAATTCCAATGGGATGAACAATGTTAGATTTCTTTTGAAATTTTAAAGAAAAAGCTTTCAAGTGCCCCTGTTTTAAGAGGACCAAACTGGTCTCTTCCTTTTCATATTTTCACTGATGCTTCAGATACAACTTTGGGAGTTCTTCTATGACAAATATAAAATCAACTTCCTTATGTTATCTACTTTGTCAAAAAAAATCTCTCCCCTATCGAAGTAAATTATATTGTCATTGAAACAGAATTATTATGAGTAGTCCATGCCATTAATAAATCCAGACACAACATAATAGGGTATGAGGTTTTTGTACACACAGACCACTTAGCCATTAGTGATCCAGATTATTTTTCGACATGAAATGAGAGTGGAGATCTAATAAAGCAATGTACATAGATATCTCGAATATCCAATAATATAACATTAATGTATCAGAGATGCAACCATAAACAAAGAGATACAATAATACACAATTTTCTATTAATGAGAGAAAATGTACAAAGACTACAAAAATACAGAGTGAAAGACTCACTATAATGGTGGCAACTTATCTCTGACAAGATATGTGTCTGCTACTCGCATTCACAAGAATATTCCTTTACAATGAGGCTCCACAATGTTGGATTACTGAGAGGGGGGGTGAATCAGTAATAGAGCAATTTAATCCTTCATAACCATAAAATGCAAGTGTTATATCAATGTAGCATTATCATCCAATAGTTGCAGAGTAAATAAACAATGAACAAGTGAGAAATAATAGACATACACAGTAAACCAATGTTTTTACATGGAAACACAAAGTAGGAGAAAACCACAAAATGTTTTTTCTTATATGCATTTAAGAATTACATTCATTGGAAGCACCAACTTCCTTTGTTTTCCAGCTGCAACTGGAAGGACAATCCAACCACCTAGTTTCTCAGGCTACAACCTGAAGGAAGCTCCAACTCCCCAATTATCTAGATACAACCAGAAGGAATTTGCAACCCCCTATGTTCTTCGACTACAACCAAAAGGTGCCTACAACCACATGTCCTTTCCCTGTCCAACCGCCCTGACGTAGAAGTAGAATGATGGAACCAATGTCACACTATCACTATGATATATACTACTCTAAACCTATACCAATCAACCTATAATCAAACTGTAAAAACCTGTACCAATAACATGTGCCAACATGTACCATACATCAACATGTACCTCAACCGCTACCATAAACAAATGCATCAACCATGCATCAAACCTGTACAAATAACCTATCACAATAACCTATCTAAACAACCTATTATCAGCTTGTACAATAAACAAGTGCATCAACCATGCACCAACCTGTACCTCAACATGTACCATCAATGAGTGCATCAACCATGCACCAAATATGTGCCAATCATGCATGAAATACACATAAACTATGAGTCATCAAGATGTACCAATATCATCAACTATACACCTCATGTATGTGCCAACTCATCAACTACTTGTCTCAACCATGTACCCAACATGTACCTCAACCATTTACCCTCCCTTGAATTTACCCTCCCTTGAATTTTGACCTTCTTTACTTCACCTTCCCTCTAAAATTCGGCTTAGATATCATTTTGTTACCTCAGTCACTTGTAGATATTCAATATTCTCAAGTGTGATTAAAAATAAGAGACCATTGCCTCTTAATTTATACTTTCATGTAGCTTCCTCAAGGGGTTACCTTCTAGCCATTTTAAGCCACTTTCCTTATTTTAGGGCTAACCCACTTCTAACCACTTGTCCACTTAGTAATTTCTCCATTAAATTTATTATTTAAATAATTTATTTTGTATCCACTTTGACTTATAGTACACTCATACTTCACTTTATTATTTAAACTACCTTCTAACCATCTTAACCCACTTTCCTTATTTTAGGGCTAACCCACTTCTAACCACTTGTCCACTTAATCATTTATCCATTAAATTTATTATTTAAATAATTTATTTTGTATCCATTTTGACTTATAGTACACTCATCAATTCACTTTATTATTTAAATAATTTCTTCTTTGCAACCACTTTGACTACTTTGACCTTTTGGGGATTCTAGATGACTCATGAGGGTTCTCCAACTTCACATGGCCATAACTCTCAAACTGTGAGGAGTTATGTGACGTTCCACATACCACTAGAAATGGCATGACATGTACTATCCATATAAAATATTATTGCCTACAAATATATCAAAACTCATACCATTATCTATCAAACAAACTTGGGTCCATTACACAAAACTTTGTGCGACCAAACTTTCTTCAAGGGTTGACATCAATGACAACCAACCCAATTACTCAACATCAAAGGCATTTTTATCATAAATAAAATCAAAAACCCTAACCCCAGAATATGAAAAGCTAACAATTTTGTAGACCCCGTTTTGGGTAGTTTGGTGTATCAACTTCTCGGTGGTGTAACTTTGGCATACGATCTCTGTTTGGGGTGCACGATAGCTCGTTGGAAATGCATCTTTGAGGAGATTCATTTTGGGGGATCAATGAGAGCCTTCAGCTGTCATTGAGAAGATCAATCCCGGAAAACCTTCATTTAGGACCTCAAAATGGCCCTGGAAGTTAAAATTGCTAAAAATAGTAAATTACCAAAATTGCTAGAAAATTGTTTTAAGCTAGTTGGAAAAGGTGGGTGGCTATCGATATCCACCTAGATCATTCCTCCCTCCTTAGGAAGAAATATTATCCATTGAATTGAGTTCCCGGGGAGAGGGAAAAGTGTTTACTGAATCTGTATCTTGATGAGTTTCTTTCCATGTTGGAGAAATTGCGTTGCTTAGCTTGTTGAAGGCTATCACGAAGCAATGGCTGGAAGGGTTGGACCCTTTTAACCAGTCTGTATACATCAGATGCTTGTCTAGAGAAGGAATATTTACACTTTGTTGCAATCTTATCAACCTTCTTCTGTTTGATAGAAGGTTCTTGGGCCGAGGCTATATTGGTTGCAATATCCTTCTATTTACCTTTTGAATAGATTGTGAAGAAGCTGAATTTTGTAGTATGAGATACTACCTTGCGGCATTTTTTAAGTGGTACAATAGTTGGAACTACCTCTTGTATCCTATAGAGATGACCCCCCAGAGTAAAAATGACACTACGGGGTTGAAACTCATAGAGAACATGGTGCTTCCACATATATGGTTGGCCAAGGAGAACATCACAGACATACAATGGGGAAACATCACATAATACCTCATCCTTGAAGGGGTGGATGCCATATGACAATCGATACTATTGGCTGACACAAATATCTCGGCCCTGGCGAAGCCAACCAATGTTATATGGTTGCGAGTGTGGTGTTGTCGACAATACTAACTATTTGACAACCTCTGCTGAGATGAGGTTCTTCTGGATTCTTCTATCAACAATAAAATGTAGTGGGGTCCACTTCACCCACATCTTTGAATGAAAAAGGCGCTCCCCCCCTTTAGGATCTATGGGTTCTTCTAGTTAAATTGTTGAGATCACGACAATAGCAGTGGGGTCTACGTCAATCATATGTCTTCTATCAATATTTTTTGAATCAGATTCTGAATTAGGTTTCATATCCTTGTATCTGATCTTGGCCACCAATGACTGTTTTGAGCAAAATTCATCAGTTTTGTGCCAGAGGATTTTGTGGAAATCACACCATTTTCCGGTTCCCTTCTTCGTCTTTTCGTGACCCCTCTTTTCCTTTGGCTTTGTCACACACCCACTACAACAAGTTATATTTTTCATCTTTTTCTTCGAGGAATAGAATCCTCAGGACTTCTATGGGGCCTAGCGCATACCCTCTCTTCCCTTATCCTCCTCCAAATGACCACAACCTGGCCTTAGCACAAGTGCCTTTCGCAAATCGTGAGTCGGGAATCAAGACTCTCGATTCCCCTTTCTCCAAACACCGATACTCAAGACACTATAAGGCTATGGATCCCTCCTCAATAGCACCTTCTACATGTAACCGTAGGTTAGGCCAAACACTAGCACCACTCGCAGCCTCCCCAGTTGAGGTGTTGAGCTCTCGTGCTCCTCCTTCGCGAATCCTCGAGATGAAAGAGGTCGACGTTGCATGGACTCTGCCAAAGAGACACACATGCCACTTGTCAACCCTGCTATAATTTTCTCATGATTTGTGTCATCACCGCCCGTCACACGACACCTCGGCTCTCAGTGTTTCATGGCCTTAGCGATCAAGGTGCAGCTTCTTCATCCTACGAAACCCCGAGCCATGATAAGTCAATCAGTGGGTTGACTCTTTCCGAGTGTGAAACGTATCCACCACCGGTTACCCACTTCCCACGCTAAATACTAACACTACTCACATCTTGCGACTTCATGAGTTGGAGTGTTGAGCCCTCATGCTCCTCCTTCGCGAGTTCCTAAGATATGATAAGTCAACAATGGTTTTAATCCTTCCCAGGTGACATGTTTCCATCACCTGTCAGTCGTTCCCACCTTTCTATGGGCGCTTGTTGCTACACCACCTGTCAACCATGCGGTCCCCACTTATGGATGGGTCAAGTGTTTGAACGAGCCCTCGATGCTTGGCACTTCGTGACTTCTATAATCGAAAAGAAACTCCATCAAGTTCTGAACCCCCGATAGGTGATAACCATGAAAGTTATGACCCAATGATTTTATCGTGCCTTGGATCCAATGGTCACGATCATGTCGCAATCTCACGAATCGTGAGTTCCTGCAACCCTGCCCTTGACCACTCCAAGTCGTGATTCAGTGAAATGCTACTCTCCTGCCTATACAAAGGCTAAGATCGATGGTTAATAGGGCTCCTTCAGAGCCTTGGATCGGTCTAGGATCCCATCGCTACATGTGAAGGATGAAAGGGTCGAGATGTTAATGCCTATGCTCCTTCTCTAGATCCATTGGTCTCGACAGATCTGGGGTATTCCTGAAAGGATTACAACAGCTCGTCTACCAAATTATAGGGCAATCTCTCTTTCTATAATTGGGCTCACTATCCCTTCTAAGCTTGAATCATGAAATTCAACTTCTCGGGGCTTCAAACTCCCACGACTCCGAAACCTTAGAGAGCTATCCTTCCATGCATAAGGTTTCTAGACCCAAGTTGCATGAACCTTCAGATGGTTCTTGGGCAATCATCTCGAATCTTAGTCGAGTCTCTAGATAAAGGTTTGACACAGTTCCAAGGTTTATGGGGTAATCCCCAAGGAAGAGTACTATTGAGGAGCCCTCCCAGAACGTTACGAGAGTCAAGCAAACAAGACGATTCTCAGTGGAAATAATTCATGCCCCAACCTTAATCCTTTGTATAGAAATTGACTATGGCATGTAAGCATACATAGGCATCCATTATTTCCAGTCTAACACACCAGGCAATCATTCTACACAGAAATTCTTATGGGCATATAAACATAAGCATGTATTCATGATATTTAGTTCGAAATAGAAGGTATAAAAAACTTATCAAATCTACTAGGCATGATGCAAATTCTAAGAGGGGTGCTCATTTCCACCCAACCATAGGCTCAGTGACTCCAAATGGATTTACCACTAGCCACCGCCAAGCTAGACCACGATGCTTTGAGGTTCAGTCTTCTATTTCCAGCTCAATAGAAATCAAGGACAAAGTTTACTCTCCTTCTCCGGATGCAGGAAAATAATCCAAGATGAAGGTTACTCTCCTTCTCCTAGTATTCATAACTCCCTGCATTTCCAAGGTTTCTCCAATCTCTTTCATGATCCCCGTCACGTGCACTGCTCTCTCCCCTTACCACATTTCCTCTCTTGCCAATTTTTGTCTGCAAGGTTGCATGTGGCATGAACTCTGTCATCTGTGGTCAGGTCTGAGGGTTGTTAAGGATGGGAGGTTCACCTCCATCCCCTCATTAACTCTTGAGGAGCCTCCCCACCTACCAATCTGACGGGAAATCCATTCCAGGATCAAAGAGTTTCTTCGGTTTGTGAGCAAGTATAAACCAGTACAGTACTGGCTCAGTGGAGGTTAACGCAACCATTCCAGGTCCCTTCCACCACCTCTCATTAGTCATCATGGTATCTTTTAGCACATACCCCTCCCAGTAGTCATGTAATAGTGGGTTGACTCTTTCCGAGTGTGAAACGTGTCCACCACCAGTTACCCACTTCCCTGGCTAAATACTAGCACTACTCACATCTCACGACTTCATGAGTTGGAGTGTTGAGCCCTCATGCTCCTCCTTCATGAGTTCCTAAGATATGATAAGTCAACAATGGTTTTACTCCTTCCCAGGTGACATGTTTCCATCACCTGTTAGTCGTTCCCACCTTTCTATGGGCACTTGTTGTTACACCACCTGTCAACCACGCGGTCCCCACTTATGGATGGTTCATGTGTTTGAACAATCCCTCGATGCTTGGCACTTCGTGACTTTTACAATCGAAAAGAAAATCCATCAAGTTATGAACCCCCAATAGGTGATAACCATGAAAGTTATGACCCAATGGTTCTCTTGTGCCTTGGATCCAATGGTCATGATCACGTCGCAATCTCGCGAATCGTGAGTTCCTGCAGCCCTACCCTTGACCACTCCAAGTCGTGAGTTAGTGAAATGCTACTCTCCTACCTATACAAAGGCTAAGATCGGCGGTTAATAGGGCTCCATCAGAGCCTTGGATCTACGGTCTAGGATCCCATCGCGACATTTGAAGGCTGAAAGGGCCGAGATGTTAATGCTTGCGCTCCTTCTCTAGATCCATTGGTCTCGATAGATCCGGGGTATTCCTGAAAGGATTCCAATAGCTCGTCTACCAAATGATAGGGTAATCTCTCTTTCTATAATTGGGATCACTATCCCTTCTGAGCTTGAATCATAAAATTCAACTTCTCAGGGCTTCAAACTCCCACAACTCCGAGACCTTAGAGAGCTATCCTTCCATGCATAAGGTTTCTAGACCCGAGTCGCACGAAACTTCAGATGGTTCTTGGGCAATCATCTCGAATCTTAGTTGATTCTATAGATAAAGGTTTGGCACAGTTCCAAGGTTTATGGGGTAATCCCCAGGGAAGAGTACTCTTGAGGAGCCTTCCCAGAACATTACGAGAGTCAAGCAAACAAGACGATTCTCAGTGGAAAGAATTCATGCCCCAACCTTAATCCTTTGTATAGAAACTGACTATGGCATGTAAGCATACATAGGCATCCATTATTTCCAGTCTAACACACTAGGCAATCATTCTACACAAAAATTCTTATGGGAATATAAACATAAGCATGTATTCATGATATTCAATTCGAAATACAAGGTATAAAAAACTTATCAAATATACCAGGCATGATGCAACTGAAGAGAGGGGTGCTCATTTCCACCCAACCGTAGGCTCAGTGACTCCAAACGGATTTACCACTAGCCACCGCCAAGCTAGACCACGATGCTTTGAGGTTCAGTCTTCTACTTCTAGCTCAATATAAATCAAGGACAAAGTTTACTCTCCTTCTCCGGATGCAGGAAAATAATCCAAGATGAAGGTTACTCTCCTTCTCTTGGTATTCAGAACTCCCTGCATTTCCAATGTTTCTCCAATCTCTTTCGTGATCCCCGTCACGTGCACTGCTCTCTCCCCTTACTACATTTCCTCTCTTACCAATTTTTGCCTGCAAGGTTGCATGTGGCATGAACTCTGTCATATGTGGTCAGGTCTGAGGGTTGTTGCGGATGGGAGGTTCACCTCCATCCCCTCATTAACTCTTGAGGAGCCTCCCCACCTACCAATCTGATGGGAAATCCATTCTAGGATCAGAGAGTTGCCTCGGTTTGTGAGCAAGTATAAAGAAGTACAGTACTGGCTCGGTGGAAGTTAACGCAACCATTCCAGGTCCCTTCCACCACCTCTCATTAGTCATCATGGTCTCTTTTAGCACATCCCCCTCCCAGCAGTCATGTAACACATATTCATAACATAATTTAGATTCATCGACCTTTTATACAAAGGTCTGTCAAGTCAAATATTCACATCTTTGAGTTTGCCATAGTTCTTGGCCAATATAGTTATTTTTACATACTGGGGGAAACGGGGTGTTATAATTCCCTCTCCATTAAAGGAACATCATCCTTGATGTTCTATATATCAATATGACGTGTGTGTACAGAAGTAAACAAAATTGGATATGCATGTTTCATGGCATCTTCCATTTCCCACGTAGCCTCATCTAGGCCAAAATGTTTCCACTGCACCTTGACCTATGCAATGGTTTGGTTCTTGGGTGGGGTTTCCTTTCTGTCTAGTATGCATTGAGGTTCTGGCAGGAATTCTCCCTCCGGTTCCACCTAGATCATAAACCCCAATATTATATGATTAGAATCATGTACATATTTCTTCAATAATGAAACATGGAAAACATTATGTGCTTTTACTGTGGGAGGAAGTGTTATCCTATAGGCTACAAGTCCCACACTATATAGAACTTCAAAGGGTCCAAAATACCGAGGTTCCAACTTTTCACAATCTCTCATCCTCAGGTAACTCTTCTTGGGCCTAACTTTGAGATATATGTGGTCTCCCATTTTGAATTCTCTTGGAGTTCTCTTTCGATCAACGTAACTTTTTTGTCTGTTCTGAGGGACCTTTAGATTTTGTTTTATCTAAGTCACTTGTTGTTCCATTTATTTAAAAATATCAATTCCAATAGTAAATCTGTTCATAGGATTACTCCAACTAACTGGAGTGTTGCACGGTCTACCATAGAGGACTTTGAAAGGGCTCATCTTCAAGGATTCCTGGTAGCCATTGTTGTAGGCGAATTCCACCAGTGACAGGAAATCTTCCCACTTTTTGGGTTGATGCATTACATGCATCCTTAGCATGTCCTCTAATATTTGGTTCACTCTTTCCATCTATCCATCGGTTTGAGGATGATAGGTTGTGCTAAACAATAATTTGGTCTCTAGACCAACCATCAAGGATTTCCAAAAGTTGGAAGTAAATTTCGTGTCTCTGTCAGACACAATTTCTTTAGGCATACCATGTAGTTTGAATATCTCCTTCATGAATATGTTGGTGATATCTATTGCCTTGCAAGTCAATTTGATGGGAATAAAATGGGAAGACTTGCTCAATTTATCCACCACTACCATGATGGCATCATTCTATTTGGTCGATGTTGGTAATCCGGTGATGAAGTCCATGGAAATGGTTTCCCACTTCCATTCTAGGATTGGTAGAGGTTGTAATAATCCTGTTGGGTGTCAGTGTTCTTCTTTAACCTATTGGAATTCTATGCATTTGGCTAAGTACTCATCTATGTCTTTCTTCAATCCAGGCCAATAGAATTGTTTCCTGGTGGCTGTGATCATCTTCTGGTATCCAAGATGACTAGTATATGGTATTTTATGTAGTTCATCCATTATGAACCTCTTCAAGTCATCACATTCTGGAATATACAATCTGTTTTTGTAAGTTAGCAGACCTCCATCTATCATCTGGTAGCCTTCATACTTTATTCCTGTGGGTTCTTGCTCCAAGTACGAGGTGACAGTTTGGAATAATGTGTCTATTTCTTGTACATTCCTGACTCTTTCCTTGACATTCATCTCGCAGGTGCTCACCACTACCAGATGAATTGTTTTCATACTTCTGCTAAGGGCATCAACCACCTTATTTTCCTTTCCCTTGATATGTTTGATTTCAAAATCAAACTCACTAAGAAGGGCCATCCACCTAGCTTGTCTAGCATTGAGTTTTGGTCTGTCAAATAGATATCTCAATCCACACTAGTTTGTCATAAGTACAAATTTCCTTCCCAGGAGGTAATGCCTCCACATTTTTAAGGCGTGCACTATGGCGTCCAGTTCTAGATCATGGGTCACATAGTTGACTTCGTGCTCATNGAGCCCTTCCTTGCAGGCATCTATGCACACGAGGAAGTCAGCTTTGGGATCGACGATCTTCAACACGGGTGCATGGGTCAGTAAATGTTTTAGGGATTGAAATATTTCTTCACATTCTTGTGTCCACATAAATTTAGCTCCCTTCTTCTGGAGGGCAGTGATTGGACAACCAATCTTGGAGAATCCTTGTATAAATCTCCTATAGTATCTTGCTAAGCCCATAAAGGATCTAATATCTGAAACGTCTTTTGGGGTAG
>SNQJ01S0145210.1:0-24132 GCA_010110895.2 Picea sitchensis
TATATATATATGTAAGGATTTTCTTCATTAATGTGTCCCTAAAGCACCAAATAGGCCCTCTAAAAGGGGTCTTTGATCTCTATTAATTTGGATATGGGAACTTATAAGAGGTTTTGCATACTAGGGATACAATGTTTTATGCATCAAGGAATGGTATCGAGGCCTTAACCATGGTTGGACGATAAATATAGGGAATTAGACCCTAGATGAATATTCTTGGGCTAATGGGCCAAATTCAAGGCCTTGATCTATCACATGGGTCCTCTAAAAGGAATATTTTTCATACAAATGAGAGATGTGAGCCATTAGGGGAGGAAAATAAGGTCCTTGGCCCCTAAATGAAGCTTATATATCTTATTGGACATGAAATATTCCTCAAACCACCACACAACCCTCCATAAAGTACATTTTTCCTTAAGGGGGATATGGTTACCATTTCATAGATTTTGCAACAAGATATGGGTCTTGGGCCACTGGCCCAAAAATAAGCTTCTAGGGCCCTTTTCCTTAAACTAGGTCTCAAGCCACCATAGAAACATGGATCATTTGCCTCTTGGTTGGATATGGTAATGACTGAGATATTTTGCATACCATGCATGGATCTCAAGGCCTCAACCATAGTTGATGAAGGAAAATAAGGGATATAGAATATAAATTAATATTTTAGTGTTTTGTTGACGGGCGTTTATGACACACCGTCAACGGGAAGGATAGATCTGGACCGAGGTTGTCTATTTAACCCAAGTTGTTTGGTATAATCTACCCTGATGGGTTTTATGGCTTTGTTAGCCAACTAAGATCCCAAAACAACTAAAAGATGTGGACTAACTAAAGATACAACTCTAACAATCAACACTTTAATTACAAATGCTTAACTAGCAGTGTTTATGTACAATAGCTATATGCAATTTACAAGGTTTAAGCAAAGCCTTGTGAAAATAATTGTTTTAAGATAATGGATCTAAACAAGATTAAATATAAACAAAATTATTCTATTACTCTAAATAATACCATATAAACAATGAATGAGTAATATTGTAAATGATATAAAGAAAATAGACAAAGCAAATTAGCATTTAAATGATGCAATCATCATTCATTCACAAATCAACAAATTAAATAAATAATAAGCTAACTAACCTCTCGTTGATCAGAAATACTAAGCTAAATTCATCTCTTTGTTTTTGTATGATCTCCTCTTAACCTGTGTCAAGTGTAAAACTATGACAAAAGAAAGCATAATACTTCCTGAAGAAACTCAAAGAAGTCTTTTATATTCCTAAACAAGTTTATGATGACAGAAAGACAAATAAATTTTATCTCATGTGACTTTAAAATGTCCAATAGCTAAAAGTGAAATAAACTCCAACCCTCAGCAAATGGTATTATCAACTATCTAACATTAGACGTAAACTCAAAATGTATCAATAGATGATCAGCCACAGATATTAAAGGAACCAAAATATAATGAACCATATAAATGAAAACATAAAATGAAAACTTATATACAGAACAGTCTAAAGCTAGTTCGATACAAATAAAGTTTTATATTTAGAAATTATATGAGAAACAATATTAACATTGCACAGTCTACAAAAGCACAAAATACAAAGAGTAAATTGTATCCCATATAGTTTCAGTATAATAAACTCATCATAAGGTCCAAAATGAATTTTTGGGATAATAGACTCTTAAAGATTGAAAAAATTAATACATAAATGATAGCAATTAACCATGTATTGATAAAACAGACTAAAGCTATTTTAAATCAATGCATAATCAATTACTCAGAGAATATGAAGATATTATAATGAAAACAAAACCATTTTACTCATAGGACAAAATCCATTAATAAACCTGGAATTCCATATTCTTCTTTGAAAATACTGGTCCATTCTCCCAAAGATTCCAACCATCTGTTACTCCATTTGAAAAGAAAAAAGTTTGCAAAAGAAATAATATAGAAAAAAAGGATAAAAATCCTCCTCTCAATTTCTTAGATCTCCTTTGGCTCTGAACTTTCTCATATATTTATACAATGAATGAACAGTTTGGGCGTCACTAATAATTTCTGCCACCTGAAATTTGTCTCGTAAAGAGACAAAAATATCTCTCAAATCGTGCATTTGTTTGGGAAAAAGATCAAAAGTAAGAAAAATGGGTCCATTCTGCAGATGGGTTTTCAGCCATTTCTTTTGATTCTGTATGGTTTGGCTGAAACAAGTCCCTCAAAATCGTTTGTCTGTTATTGAACGCATTTCCAAATCTTATGTGTTGTTGCTCATAATTTTTTTGCAGAAATCTAATATTATTTTTGGATCAATTATCTTGAACGTATTTAGATAATAAAATCAAGCCATGATGAGATCTATACCAAATAATTGATAATAGAAACCTGTGAAACAAAAAGAAACCAAATTAATAACCTAAAAATTGTGAGTAAAACAAAATCTAGAACAATAAAATTAAAATGAACAAATATTGTTTATATTTTCCTTTCAAATATGATCTTAAAATTCTAGAACCCTCAAGTTTATGGAGAGGAGAAAAATATTAATTTTGGGTTTTCACAAAATCAAACAAATGATAGATAATTCTTTTTATTATTTTATTATTTTTGTTTTGAAATGAGATGCAAACTAAAAAAATAATTTAATTAATTAAACCTAGCAAATGATTTTGTGAAAATGATTGCTAATGAGAAAAAGACGAAAACTTAATCATAATCATAATTTAAACAAAAGTAAACAGTTGATAAAAAACAATGTTTTCATTTAAATTAAGATTTCTATGTTCGTCTCTCCCTCATTCAAATTTGATCAAATGTGAACAAATGTCATAGAAAATATGTGTCGCAATAAATATAATATACTTAATAAACATTCTTTCTGTAAAATCATTGTTATTAATCTATGTCCTCAACCAATCCATTCTCATAGAAGATAAATTCAATAAGGAGAGGTAATAACAAACTCCCAAATTGTACTTGAAGAGGTTGGATCCAATGGTGGAAGCTGAGGAGTTTTTTCACCGTTGGGCAAGGTCAATTCTCGTGAGGGCTTTGCAGACCATGGGGACACCTTGAGGTGAGTGAGTGAGCGTGTGGACTCTGGAGGAATACTATAATAAATATTATAAGTGACCCGTGCACATAAGTGGATCAAACCCCAACTCCACCCCCATGTCCTTCAACTTTTTAAATCAGCTAGGCCTACTAAGAATCCCTAGTGTAAATCTCTGTGACTCCGTGCCTCTTCAGTAAGTAAATGGCCACTCTCGAGGCTAAGCCCCCCTCTGGAATCCCTCTTTTCGGCCTTGAGGGCCTCTCAGCTCCCCGTCCAGTCCCCTCCCTCCTCCTTCGGCCCACATCCTCGGAAGCCCCTTGGCGCATCCTCGGCCCGCCCGTTCATTCGATCCATGCCTCCTTCAGGGCGTGAGTCGAGGCCCGGCTCCCTCACGGCTCTTTTCACGTGGTTGAGAAGCCCCGGATCTGTGATCCACATTGCCTCGAGAGCTGGCCGGACCACAGAAGAGTTACACAGAACTAATGCTGTTTGCGGGTTTGACTCTGGCCTCGCTTGGCAGATCTGCATTCTTGGATCGCTACAAAATGGACTCCCCTGGAGCTTGAGCTCATGTCACTTACATGTTAAAGGATTCTTAAATTAGATTATTTTGCCTCCATGGGATGAGAGATTTGATCAGCCCAACTCAGGCCACAGTTCTAGGGAAGGTCGGGTCTATCTCTGCATCTCTGGACCCCTTCTTTCAACCCCTCCTCAACTTCCATCCCCTTGGCGTGTGCATTAAGGCTCTAAGATTACGCTATTCATTTAAGGATTCTTCTATTAGCCATATTGGAAACGCTCTTAGCAAGTTTCATAGCAGCAGCTCGGAACCAAATGTGGCTTCACTACTTATGCTCGGATCCGTGTAGAGATGGATTTCAGCAAAGGATTCCCAGCGCAAATCAATCTTCAAGGGAAGAGGTGAATTATTCATGGAATGTGAGAAACTAGACTTCGAGAATCTGCGGTTTAGGTCTGAGAGAATTGTTTTGAAACTGGGGGCACTTAGCCCATCAAATGTCAGGAAGCTCCACGAGAACATAGAAACCCCAGAATCAGCATAAAAGCTACATGGTGGGTGGAGCTCTCCACTGGAGGCATCAAAGCATGGATTCTAGGATAATGACTCTCTCAATGAGAAGATCTGAGATTGTTCCTCAGAAATTGGAACAAGTCTCCTCTACTCAAGAGCCACGGCCTCATTCCCCTAAGAGCCCAAGGGGAATGCCCAAGCAGATTCTGATCCAATCATAATGCTGAGTTTTTCTACCATTTAGAACTCACGGTCTCAATTTGTGACCGATTTAGAAGATGAAAACCACGACTCCAAAGTCCGTCCATTCAGATCCATTCCATTCCTTCCATTCTCCATTCATCCTTCCATTCATTCCATTCCATCCGTCCATCCTGTCGTCATCCATCCGTCCATCTTCCATCCATCCATCCTTCCATCCATTCCATTCAGTCATCCATCCTTTCCTTCCATTCCATTCCATCCATCGTCCATCCTTCCATCATCCATCCGTCCATCCATCGTCCTCCATCCATCCATCCTCTTCCGTCCATTCCATTCATCCATTCCATCCATCCTCCATTCCATTCCATTCCTTCCATTCCATTCCTTCCATTCCATTCCATCCATCCTTCCTTCATCCATCCGTCCATCCTCCATTCCATTCCATTCCATCCATTCCATCCATTCCATTCCATCCTTCCTTCCCTCCATTATCCATCCATCCATTCCATCCATCCATCATCCATAGACCATTCAAATCCTTCATCCATCCATCCTCCATTCCATCCATCCATCCATCCATTCCATTTCCTTCCATTCCATTCCATTCCATTCCTTTTTTTTTTTTTTTTTTTTCTTTTCCTTTCCTTGTTTTTCCATTCCATTCCTTTCCATTCCATTCCGTCCATCCTCCTTTCTTTTGTCCTTCATTCCGTCCATCCTTCCATCCATCCGTCCATCCGATCTCGTACACACCATCCTCCATTCCATTCCATCCTTCCTTCCATTCCATCCGTCCCCCAATTGCATGTTTTCAAGTTGATTTTCATGGCATTATTAATTTAAAACCCAAAGCCCTAGTTCGCCCCTTTTTGAACCAAATCAGACTCCTTTTAAAAATTGATAAAATAGGGGGATTATTATGCAAAAATGTTTTAGAGAAGGATTGTTAGGATGCCTACACCCTTACAGTGCTTAGGCCAGTTCATTTAAGCAAAAACTCATGAAAACTCTCCTCATGGGTCCACACACCCCCTCAAATCGTTTTCATTTTACCATGTTTTAATCATTGTTTGGTAATATTAAAGGGTGTGGTGGTTAGAAAGGAGGATTGGTTGCTTTTTAGATGTCATGGGCATTTTGATTTTATATTTTAAAATGCTTTTTGAAAATCATCGAAATCACAAAAGCATTAAGGGATGATGAAAATCTTGATTTTTTGTTTTATAGGTGTATTAAGCAATCATGATTGAATGGAAGAGAGGGAACACGAGATGGATTATTTAGCTGCTCCTCTGTAGATCCCCACGTCCTTGTTTGCTTTGTGTTGCGGCACAACGGCTTATAGAGATTTTCAAATTGCAAAAATGAAAAGAGAGATTCTCTTGCTTGAGCACATGATTGGCCTATGGGATGTTGCTGAAAGCAGGGATTCCATATTGGTACACAATACAACCATTGAGTTGGAAGATGTGTACTTTATAACCGGCCTCTCAAAAAGAGGAGCCCCCATAAGCTTTCTGATGACATTACGAAGCGGTGGGCATTAATATCACAGCCGTCATTGTATTCGAGCAAAAGATTGGTGGGGGGTAGGATCCCAATCAAGGATATCAGAGGGTTACCCCTTCAGTCTATTTTGTTTGCTATCACAAGCGTGACTGGTAACACTAGTGCTCATTTGGCATGGAGATCCGGGGTAGCCTATGGTGTTCAATGTTTAGAGCCAACATTGTCTAACTGGAGTCGTTCGCCGGAGATAAGAAGGAATAGATCTCCGCAGTGCGAGGAATGGCAAAAGCGATTCGGCTATGGTTGTTTCTTAGTCTCATTTTTCTTGGGGTGCATCCCTCAGATGCAGCCTGAGATAGCATTGGCAGTACGCCCGATGGACAAACCTCGGATGGAGAGGTGGGCTAATCTGTCTCCAAGACTAGTCGGTAGGAGGAGTTCCACTTTATTGGTGATTTCTTTGCCTGGATGAGATGGTAATACCTCTGGATAGAGGACTTCCATACGCTGATGTAGACTTCCGTGGGAATATGGACCTGATTTGCCTTGAGGGAAGATTAGGGCCGAGTGAAGATGAGACTAAGTCATACCTTATCTGGTACATTTTTTAAGTTTTTGATGTATGTAATGTATTTTTTGGGAATTATGTAAAAGAAGTCTTGCTCCGGATGTTTGTTTCCAGTAACTAAGGACAAGGGCGATTGCACCAATATTGATTTAAATTACGGGATGTAAGTGAGAGGCGTCACCGGTGCTTGTGAGATCAGTGGTACCCGATGGTGATTAGGTCTCCACGGGGAGGTGAAAAGGAACCTCAAGGAAGACCTTAGGCATCCACCTCTGTGAGGATGTGCGCCCTAACGTCTATGATGACACCTTTGTAGAATTGCGAGGAGAGAACATCAATTCTTTGTTGAAGGCGTGCTTAATTAGATGCATTAGTATGTTACTCGACAGCGTAGTCTGAGGGAGATTAAGAGTCTCTCGCGATCCACATTTTTGTATGCTTTGTCTAGCGATGTTGTATGGGTGGATGGACCTAATATTTTGTTCTCTTACAGAATTTTTGATATAATGCAAACATTTCAGTCATTACCATATATATATATATATACAATTTCAAGTTTTATGATGCCAATGATTTATACAAGATGATGTCTGTGATGTGTTTTTAAATTTACATATGATATCGATTTTCTTTCCTTGAATTTTATCACAGGCAAGATGCTCGATCCATAGTATAATTAGTAATGGAATCACAGCAGAAGCTTACTATTAAGTTCTGCTCTTGGAATGTGTCTATATTCAATGTAATCGAACATTCATTCAAGGCGAACTTGCAAGTGTGACGTAGCAGGATAGGACTACGGAAAGCGTAGATGCGGTTGAGTTGATAAACCATGAGTTTGGAGTCTAAGTAAATAATGATATGAGAGGTACCTAGGGAGGAGGCTTGGTTAGTAGTCCAATGATAGCGTGGTATTTTGCCATATTGTTGGTTGCTGGTCCTAAACAAATGCCTCCTGAACTCACTACATATTTAGAGTGGTAAATGACCCAAGTTACAAAAGCGATATTCTAGTCGACATACCTAGAATATTACTTCTGCAGCTTGGGCCATCTGCCACTTTGGAAAGGATGATGTCATTTGCGTATTCAATCACAAAGAAAAGTATAATAAACTGAGGAAAAATTTGTGCACGCAAAAGAAAAGACACACAAACTAAAATACAATAATGTACAAAGTATAGATGCTAGGTGATCTAGGCATAAGACTTTTTAAGGTAAAGAAGCCGGTTCGAGAGGCTCTCCCGATTAAAATTCCATCATGATCACCTAGTTATTAAGCACCTGCATGTAAAATGCCTTCCGCGATGTAAGGATGATACCATAGGTTCTAACTTTCCTGTTCCCAATTTATACGTGTGCTTGGTCATAGACGAGGACTAAGTCTCTTTCTGCAAAGGCTCGAGGTTAGATTGGTTGTCATATTGATTCTTAATTCGTTTATGATGGCACCTCATTAGCGGAGCCGACATCATGGCATGTTTTGATCGAAGCTTGGATAGATACAAAGAATCGTTCTTCTTCCCGCTGAGAGGAAGTATTATGGGGCAGGAGTTCTACTTTCAATTTAATTGATGGAATTTCACACTCGATTAGTAGGATGGACTCAATGCCATAGACCAACTAGAAAAGAGTGAATCCAATTGTAGTTTTCACCGAAGTGCGATAGGCCCAGAGAGAGCGGAGAACAGTTGTATATGCCATGATGTGTTATTTTCCCCTACCATGCGTGGATCATTGTTTTTAGGACTTTGTTGATAGCCTCAACATGCCCATTTTCTTCGGGTAGTATGGGGATGAGTTTTCATGGGAAAACCCAATTTGGCCCGTGTAACTCACTCATCATAGTTTTTGAAGTGTACCATGATGGTAACAATGTGTGTATGATGCATAAAATATAAGTAAGGATGTGAAGGGATTTAAAGAGGAATACTCCTAGAGTTACTGATCGTCCATCATTGAGGAAAGGTAGGCATCTCCTCAGCTCATTTTGTGAAATAGTCGACAGTGACGATGGTGTAACCGTGCCCCCCGGATGAGGTGGAAGACAACATGAAATCGATACCCCATTTGGAAAAGAATTGGAAGTGGCAATAATGGGAGTGCAGTAATAGTAGGGTGTGTGCGTGCCTTCTTGTTGAAGAATTGGCAGGGTGGGCATTTTTGATAGCCTCGATGCAATCTTTAAAATCGAGGGCCAAAGTACTTAATGAGCCACATTATTAGGATTTTTGCAGGTTAACTGGCCAAATGTCCGAGAAGGAGTGAGTAATACAGAAGCGTAAGGTGATAGATTCAAGCAGCATTGACCCCTCTTCGCTTGAATAAGACATGCTGAAGAATGGTATCAATCACAGTGATATAAAGTGTCACCGAGGATGAGATAATGGCGAGAATGGTGACAGATGCGTCCTGACTCTTAAGCGAGAAGTGTTAGGCTGAAAGCGTTGAGTTTGAAGGTAGAGGAAAATATCTCTGTACCAAGGATCAAAAGTGCTGATGAGGAAGAAAGATTCATCGGGGAGAGAATCTCTAGGTTCAATGTTTTTCATGCCGTCATAAGGGGAGACCCACAGAGATGAGCTCGAAAGCCGAGCAGGATTTTAACAGCCTTTGAGAACTTGAGGTCGTATTCTTGAAGTATAACGATCCATTTTGAATATTGCCCCCAAGTACTTGGCGCATCAGGCGTAGGCATTACATGGGGTTAGAGTCTACAATTATCGTGGTGGTGTGTAATAGAATGTAGTGGAAGAATCTTTGGGCAGCTGATAGCCGGTACGCCATAGCGGTTTCTCAACATCTTGAATGCTCACGAGGACCGGGTCTGAATGGAAACTCTTGCTCAGATAATAAATCCCGTGTTCGCCGCCGTTGAGTCTTCTTGAACTAACACCATCGCAATGGTATAAGTAGAAGCGACCAAGTAAAGGATCTAATCCTTTGTATAATCGGGAGAATATAACAAAGGAGCGTGTGTCAAAGCGTGCTTAGAAATGGCGAATGACCATTAGGCGATGTCATCTGAAATGAAAGAAGCGTTCTTCATCCTTCCTTTCCGGTCCGTCCGTCCATCCTGAATGTCCATCCATTCCTTCCTTCCATCCATCCATCCATCCATTCCATTCCATTCCATCCTTCCTTCCATCCATCCATCCCTCCATTCCATCCATCCATCCATCCATCCGTCCATTCCATCCTCCATCCATCCATTCCTCCATCCCTCCATTCCATCCATCCGTCCGTCCATCCAGACCTTCCTCCATCCATCCATCCATCCTTTCCATCCATCCTTTCATCCATTCCTCCATTCCATCCCCATTCCATCCATCCATTCCATCCATTCCGTCCATCCATCCATCCTTTCCATCCTTCCTTCCTCCTCCATTCCTCCATCCATCCGTCCTCCATCCATCCATTCCTTCCTCCTTTCCATCCTCCATTCCCTCCATCCATTCCATTCTCCATTCCATTCCATTCCATTCCATCCATCCATCCATCCATTCCATCCATCCATCATCCATTCCGTCCGTCCATCCATCCTGTCCTCCATTCCATCCATCCTCCATCCATCCATTCCATCCATGTCCTTCCATCCATTCCATCCATTCCATTCCATTCCATCCATTCCTTCCATTCCTCCATTCCATTCCATCCATCCATCCCTCCGCTATCCATCCTCCTCCATCCATCCTCCTTCCATCCATCCATTCCTTCCATCCATCCTTCCATCCTTCCATTCCATCCATTCCATCCATCCTCCATTCCGTCCATCCATCCTCACTGTCCATGTCATCAACTCCTCCTTCCATCCATTCCATTCCATTTCCATTCCATCCATCCATCCATCCTCCATTCCATCCATTTCCTTCCATCGTCCACTCCCATTCCATTCCTTCCATTCCATCCATCCATTCCATTCCTCCGTCCATCCATCCATCCATCCATCCTCCTTTCCTCTCCATTCCATTCCATTCCTTCCATCCATTCCATTCCTTCCGTCCTTCCTTCCTTCCATCCATCCATCCATCCTCCATCCATTCCATTCCTTTCCTCCGTCCATCCATTCCTTCCTTCCTTCCTTCCATCCATCCATCCATTCCTCCATTCCATTCCTTCCATTCCATTCCTTCCGTCCACTCCTCCATTCCTTCCTTCCATCCGTCCATCCATTCCTTCCTTCCATCCGTCCATTTCCATTCCATTCCTTCCATTTCCATCCATGTCCATCGTCCATCCTTCCTCCATCCTTCCATCATCCACCATCCTTTCCTCCATTCCGGTCCTTCCATTCCGGTCCGTCCACTGTCCGTCCGGTCCTCGGCTCAGATCCATTTCCATCCGTCCATTCCTCCATTCCATTCCATTCCATTTCGTCCATCCATTCCATCCTTCCGTCCGATCCGGTCATCCGCCTGCAGGTTATCCAATAACAAGGTGTGGGCTTGTTTGGAAGCCAATTCACGTCTATCTTGTCATATCGTTGCCTACGCCGAGGTTTATGAGCTTTGATTTTCCTGCATGACCTTCAGATGATAAAGCGTACTATTGTTTTATGTGTGTTGCTTACTTCCCTTGTTTTGTTTTCGGTATGAAGCGTGAAGACTTTGATTGGAAGTCATAATAAAGAAACATCTGTGGATTGATATGATGGCTCTTGTTTATGTGTTCATTGTGTTTTCAATTTATTTATCGTTATACAGTTGACAAGACTCTAAGATCTTTATTCATTTGGCATTCTTTATTTGTTAATATGGCTTCGTTTTACAAGATTGTGATGATATTGACACGGTCGAGGTTGTGATGCATTGGTGATTTGATATGTTCTTTGATCAGACTTTCCCTTGACACATTGGACATGAGATGCATTGGTGTTGTGGTTATACCCTTTGTATAGATTTTTTTTCACACAACACATGTTTCATATGATCAGACCCTTGGTATTCATTTCGATTCAATTACTTTGGTTTTGAAACTATAAATACTGCTCGCGCGAATGTTTAATCCACATACCATAGATTTCATTGATTGTCTGAATGGCATGGTTTTTAACATAAGCAATAGTGATTTGAATCACCAAAACATCGTCAATTGTACATATCAAAAAGACTGTTTTGCATGGTTCATTTCATTCCACCACACTCACACACTTAGGCATTAATGACTGCCTTATATCTCGGGATACCTCTGTTGGCATTGGGAAAACCTGTGAGCATTTGGTCCTACATATACACTGTCCATCCCCCCTCACCGTTTACCCTACCCACTGTGTATTATGTTCTATCGCACATATGGTGTACATAGAACCAAATGGTATCCAAAATCTACTGCTATTCGACAATGCTCGTGAAGATTTAGAAAATAGTGGTTGGTTAGTTTTTATCCAGAGAGTTGAGGGTTTCAACCTTTTGGTATCCCAATAGTTCGCCCTCACCTTTGATTGAATTAACGGGGCTGAAGTAGGTGACATTCAGTTTGAACTCAATGAATAATTCATAATCTCTGCTACAGGATTGTCAACTCTGGGGCCAGTGATGGTTTTAAAACTCAATGAAATTGATGAGGTGTTGTGGCCGTAATATTAAGTATCCAAGGAAGGTTGTCTCCTGTGATAAAGGTAATACCTAATTTCTACCCTCAAAACCGGGTAGCTGATCTTTGAAGTAATTGTGGGAAGCAATTTGTGACATGAGTCGGTATGAAACTGATTTTTTGTATCACCTCTAGTTGTTGATGAATTTCATGGGATATCCTTTGAACATACCACATTACTTCTTACGTAGTCTTTACAATGTATCTAAGAGGTTTCAAATCACGGAAGGTTGTAGTCGATTAAGTTATAGTCGGTCAGCCGTGCCATTCCATATCCTTCTACCCCATGCCAAACCATCGGATTGCCCTGACATCGACCTAACCGACACCATAACCAACCTGTGTAAAAAAGACAAGACTGAGGCCATCAAAAAGACTGTGAGGAAGAAAGGCAAGAGTCATACTACTGCCAATAGTAAGGGGAAGAAAAATTCCCGATGGATATCGAGATGTGCAAGAAACAAACCCAAGCCAAACATCGACCAAAAGCCCATAGTTTTGATTGAGGACTCGGACTCCGATATCGGCGTTTCCTAGCTGAAAGTACCCTATTCTCATGGCCTATGCTCGAACAGCCTATGACTATGTTGCCCCCATTATGCCTAAAAAAATGGTCAAATTAGGGAATAAAGTTACTGCAATGAAACCCTGGTGACGCGAACAAACCCTCACGTAGTCGAAGACCGAGGCAAAACATCATACATCAGTAATGTTTGGCTGGAAACGCGTTAATGCCGACATTCCATGTTGCAGAAAGATCAAATCGTTAGGGGACCAGATTCTGATGTTGATAAAGAAGGGACAAGATTCAAATTAATGACAAGAACAAAAACTATAGATTCGATTGTCTTGGGGATGGCCGAAGCGGAAACAACGTCGTCAATTCAAAATTATCATGACCCAGTTGTTTTCTGATTGTCGGAAGTATGAATTTCAATATGATTTTTCTTTGTAAGTTTGTTTGAATTAATATAACAGATTTGGTTTTGCTTTCAAATTAGTTATGTTCATTTTAATATATTTTAAAGTGAATTATGTTATAGTTTGATATCAAAGCCGGTTATATTGTGAATCCTCTATGCGATAAATTCATTTTCAAGCTCTAAGAAACATAGCTATGATTAGATTTATCACGATTTTGCTTCGTTACTTGAAACAACAAATTATTAGTTTTATTCGGTTTAGTTTGTTTTGGAATCAATTCTGTTCGTCTGATTTAGGATAGTCGATTTAGTTCAATTTTAATTAGTTTTGTTTGTTCCTAATAGACTCAAAACAACTCTGTTGACTTTGACTTACCAGGAATGACTTCGTTTTGTATTGAATCAATATTCTCGTTTGGATTCTGGTTACATTCGAACTGTGCAAAATATCTATTTTCTATAATCGTGGAGTTATGTTGATTCATAACGATTGTATCAAGCCTTCCCCAAATAGTTTTGATTAGTTTCCTGTTGAATTTAAATTTATAAATGAAGTTATTTGCGTGCCGATTAGCATGGTTGTTTATATATGTTAATATAATTATATTATTAATTTAAAAAATGATCCTATTAATTTCATTTTAGGATTGAACAATGGTACTGTTGATGGTAGGCATTTTCGCTATTATTGCAGTTATTTAAATGGATTTACCGATTTTATTGCCAATTAGATTAGTTCATGAAAATCATTTCATTATTATCGAATTATCTAATGTGATTATGTTTACTAATTGGTGATAACAAATTGAACAAAATACCATTCGTTTGACCACGATTCCGTTTGCTTTCAAATTAGCATAACAATTTCAATTTGAATGATTCTTTTGGTTTCTATTTAGTGATCAAATGTTGTTTAAAGATTTAGATATCTCGTCACAATTAGTTACAGTTAGTTTAACATAGTTTATTTCCAAATTAGACATTCTGAATCATAAGGTCTGTAGCTAGTCATAAATTAGACTTTTGACAATTTTATCAATAAAATATACTCTAAACTTGTCTATTCTTGTACACTTTCAGGTGCATACAAATTAAAATCATCAATGTAGCATGCTGTGGCAGTTTGAGAGATATTTGGAATGGTTTTGTTTTAGAGTTGTTGGCTTGGAGTTTAGAGCTTAGATATTATCGGTTGTCATTGTTTGATGAATTCCCGCAGGGATGTTTTACCTTGTAGGAAGTCTTTAAATACTTGTCATTTTTTTGTAATAACCATCATCATCACGGTGGAGAGAAATAGACTATGGATTTATGATTCGCTCTTGAGATGAAAGTTTTAATATTCTTGCTTAATAGCTTTAGCTTTCAGTATATCAAACTTTTATTTCCAAAGTTTTTATAACTCAGGTTGCAATTAATTATCGACTACTTTGGCTATCATAATTCATTGCGTATTGATCGTCATTTGATTTGCATGTTATCATTTAGATCTCTCTTATTTAAAAATCACGGCAATTAGTTGTTTGATCTAATGAATTACAGGTTACCTTTTTCGTTAAATGAATCACTTTGTACAAGTCTTTACACACAGATTTATCTAAATGCAATGATTTATGAAATTATAAGATTAGTATAATTTTTATGTCTTGTTTGTTACATTTATTTATATTTTGAAGAGCTGCTTGAAACTTTCCATTTATAGGAAACTCGTGGGAGAATCTGATGAGAGGAGTTTCCTCCCACCAATCCCGAGTGAATCCAATCATCATCACGGAATAAACTGAGCGTTACTTGAGTCGGTTGCTACTATATGTTATTTAGTATTTAATGGTTAATTAGCTGTATTGAGTATTATTTATGTAGTTTAGAGATATATATATAGTTTAGATTCATAGTTAGGATTATTATTTTAGTAACCAAGCTTAGATTAGTTCTTATTTTATTTCTATCATAAAATTATAAATCAAAACAATAGTTTTGTTGTCTTGAAGACGATTTACAAATGATTTTTCGCGAGTTTTCATTTCCAAATCATATTTTATAAATATTATGCATTTATAGTGAATTTGATTAAATTTGAAACAATTGAACATTTGATTTTATAGAATTATAGTTATATTGTTTAGGTAATAAATTGTATATAATAGTTGGGTTGTTTATTAGTTTGTTTTAATTGTTATTTTCATTTAAGGTAATTAATTTAGAGTAGTTTCTTTTGTTTCTTAGGACATAGATCGGCTACTTGGGCTACTAAACATTCGAATTAGTTGTAACATCCCAAATCGTTGCTAAGGTTATTTAGACAATTGACCCGGGATCCACTTCTTCGATTGGTAGTGTTCAATTTAGCCCCATCCAACCTAGAGTCTATTAGGGAGAACAAATAGCACACGTTAAAAATCCAGTAAGCAAGCAACCGAACAAAACCTTCTCACAATGCACACTAGTTGGTGGTGAACTCCAACTAGTGTGAAATCCATATATCAGTGTCGAGGGAGGAACGTCTAGACCACAAACCATGACTATAATCTAGAAAGGAATGAGAGAGGGAAGACAAGGAGTCGATTCATTACCCACCTAATCAAAGATGGCATCATTACTTGGAGAGAGGTTCCATGGGAAGGAGGAATACCTGACAGTAGATTATGTATCAATGGGAAAAACATGTAGGCGATATTGGAGTTTACTCTCTGGCCGGGAGAGTAGGATCGTAGATGGAGATGATGGGATCGAATCAGCCACTTGGGTTTTATTCTCCAAAGGAAATAGGGTGACAGTGAAGCAATTCAAGGCCACTTGGGTTTCGCTCTCTTAAGGGAGGAAGTGGGATCATTGAGGATTGGGTCAGATCAACCACTTTATTAACACTCTCTAAAGGTTTTTATTGAAGCAATACTCTGCAGAAGGACTCATCGAAGGATGGGCTTATTCAAGCATATGTTATCCTCTATCAGATTGTATAAAATAAAGAATTATAGCCAAAATGGGCGGGGAAAAATTAGGAAGAAATATATCCAAACTATATTTTGTGAAAGGTAAACTTTTGAGCCAGGACACTCGCTTTGTGTTAGGTTGGAAAATCCTTTAGTCTCTTGATCATACTCCTATAAAACTACAAATTGGTCTGTGATCCATATTGTTGAGTCAATGTTTCCAGAGCCGAGTTTTATATTGTCAATATATTCAAAAGATGTTCAACTACAGAATCCTTCTATTATGGCATCATTACATTTAATAGGTCAACAGAAAAGCCTTCTATTCGTTAGCCATCCACGAGTCAGTCTTGAATCACTCTTGTTACTCTAATCTACTTCAAATCTTATTACACGACTTTCACATGTCATTGATGTAGGATACATTGAGGCCCTCATGTGACAAGTCTTGCATAATATGAAACTAGCTCATTATCTAGGAATTAGACTTAGAAAGTAGTCAGTACCTTGGAACTTGCATAACTCAATGGCGGGGTTTTCCACTTACTTCATTATTAGGTTTTTATTAATTATTTTCTGATTAGAAGGAGTTATGTTGATTTAGTGCCAAGAGCCTCAACTCCATCAGATTCCCATTTCATTGGATTGTCTCAAAGTACCTTAGAGTTCATTGACATTAATGAGTTTCCCTGCTTGCTTATTAGCAGTGCCACTAATGAAATGAAATCTGAAGTCAGTTTCCTATATTGACTTTAGCATACCTTCACATGGTTAAATTAGTACTACTCAGTGGTGGGGAATTGAGAGACCACGGATACTACATGAGATCAGTTATGATGAACCCTATTAGGTGCCACTAGCCACTTAAGATCACATTATATGTATTTCCTCTTCAAGATTTAGATCCTTTAGATCCACCCGATTAGTTTTATTTAGAGATTTGATTCATATTGGCCAGATCCATAATTAACATGTTTGGCCATGCATGAGCCTATCTTGCCAGGCATGGATCTACGCATGTCAACATTTTATCCTTCTGAGTCATTTATATACAGGTATAGGAATGCCTACTCTCGGTGATGATATTATTGTAGTAACACCACCTTGTTTGTTGGCAGGTTTCAAAGTAGTATTCTGTTCCTACAAGAACACTTTAAAATTAATTTAGCTATCACTTTGTTCTAACTACCGATGCTTTAGGAGCTCTCATTACACATTAACTTTTCATCATCCCTATGACGTTAATGATATAAAACTATTTTGTTTCACCGGAGGAATTGAGTGGCACAGGAGTTCCTAAGAAAGGGGAACAAAACTTTTCACAGAAGTTGCGTCTCTTGCTTCAAAAACCTATTAAAGAGGATATTCCTGAGTTTATATAAATGAGAATGCGAAAATGCATGATTTACAGCAGGCTTCCTACCATATCTAGGTGCAGAAGTCTGGGGTTTCTATATATTAAAGCTGAGGGAATGAAAATGCTCCTATGCAGTGAGGAAAAAGAATGACATCACTTGATGTTTCTAGAAGGAGAAACTTCCAAAAGCAGGTAGAGAATTAAGCATCAGAATGGTTTCAAGATCTTACTCTCTTTCATGATTTGCATTGGGATCATCCTAACCTCCTCATCTTATCCTCTTCAACTTACTCCAAAGGAGAGGATATCTCATGAAGAAAGTTAGCTTTTTGATTTTGGAGCTTGGATTAGATTGAGCTTTTGGAGATTTTTTGGCTTGGCTAGATGAGCCACTTGTCAAGATAGGTGTAAAGGAATATTTTCAGATCTATGTTCTCAATGCAAATTATTGGAGTGGAAGTATGGCAGGGGCAGAAGGATAGTTGGAAGGGACCTTGACATCAAGGACATGGTTGTAACCTCTCTTTCAAATTTAATATGATAAAGTAATATAATTCTGCTACAAAGCTTATTTATTGTTTTATTGTACTGATTCCTTCATCACACATACCTTAAGGTTTATATGAGTTGTACCACTATCACTTTGGTGCATTATTGTCTTTTTGATTCATGATGTATGGAAAAATTGGAATGACTAATGGAACTAGAGGATGGAGATGATGAGAGGAAGCGACGTTTAAGCAGTATGTCACCTATCCCTCTTCAGATTGAAATGGGAATTCAATACTCAGAAACTTAAAGGAAATAGTCATGTGCAGTGCCATTTGTTTCTAGATCTAGAATTGGATCTAGGAGATCGAATTAGTGTCACTACAGTTTATCCAAGCATTAACAAAATTGGCAAGCTCCACTGGGAAAACCAAACAACATTAAGAAATCAGTAGCAAACAATGAAACAAACCTTCACACAATGGGCACACTAGTTGGTGGTGAAATCCCAACTAGAGTGTGAAATCCCATCAATAGGTGTGTCAGGGGACGTCCTAGACTACAAACCTATCATAATGGAAAGGAATGCCAGAGAAAGGCAGAGATCTAGATTAAGTACACCCCAATCCAAAGCAGGGATGGCCTCATTCTTGAAGTTCCTTAGGAGAAGGAGATACCCAGTGGCATGAAATAGTGCTTGTATGTATCAAATAAGAAAAAGAACATGGGAAATAAATGGTTTTTACTCTCTGTAGGAGAGTAGGATCAGAGCCGATAGAGAGAGATCCAGATCGACCGATGGAGTTTCATTCTCCAAGGAGAAATGGGGTAGAAATAGAGATGGAAAAAGGATAGGCAGCAGTTCCAACTCTCCTAGCAAGGAGTGGGATTACGATAAGGATGAGATCAGAATCAACCCCGCTTTGGTAACACTATAAAGGGGTTTGGTCTAAGAAAACATACTCACGAGGATTACATGGAAGGATGAGCTTACATTTTCAAGCATATGTTACATCCTCCTCAAACATGTAAAAAATAAAAAGAAATTTTTCACTTGAGAGGGAAACAATTAGAGGGAATTAGAGGAAAGAAATGCTATAAACACATATTCTATGGAAGAGTCGTCTTTTAACATGGCAATTTTCCTTTCCTTTGTGTCTAGATTAAGGAAAATACATTTAGTCTCTTAGTCAACCTCCTTTATAAGATTACAAATTGGTATATGTGATCCCTATTGTTGAGTGTTAGTGTTTAAGATAATTGTTATTATGTATCATGTATCTTCCAAAAGATGCTCCTTTGAGAAATCCTTCTAGTAAATGAAACCATTTATCTGATCCTTAAGCCCTTCTATTAGGTTAGTCATCACACAGTGATCCTGGATCATTTATTACTCTGATCTACTTCAAATGCATTATTTGTGTTTTCATATCAGATGATGTGTGAGATTTTGCTCAAGGCCTCTGTGATAAGTCTTTCACTGTCAGAAACTAAGCTCTTGTTATCAGAGAATTAGACTTAGAAACCAATTGGTACACTTGGAACACGTATACCTCGATGGTAGGTTTCCTCGCTTCGATAGTGGGTTTTCATTATGCAAGCCTCCCGTCCGGAAGAGGGTTTCCACAAGTCATTAAAACTCAACTCATTGGTGCCATTTGTTGGATTGTATTAGTGTATCTTGGGAGTCATTGACCTTAATAGTGATTTCCCTCACACTTGATAGCGATATACACTATTTGTAATCAAATTGGTTTCTGTATTGGCTTCAACTATGTATTCACATGATTTGAATTAAATTACTATAGAGTGGTGGAGATAGGAGCCCTAAGATATTTTTTCAATGATCGAGGTTCCGTTGGAGTATATTCAATGTACTATTGTACATACGAATCCACATTGTATGTCTGGTGGCTATGTGTTCAAATTTGAGTATTTAACACATAGATCCACATTGTTTTTTTGGTGGCTATGTTCATATTGGAGTCATATTGGCATGGATCCACGATATATGTTTGGTGCCCATGACCTATCTTACTTGACATGGATGCTTCACATGTTGACATTTATTCTTTGATTCATTTTTATTATGAGTATGGTAATGCCTACCGGTGATGATATATTATTGTCTTGTATTTCCTTGTTTGTTGGCGAGGTTTTACGTGACTATTCTTGTTCCCTACTCGACAAAGTATTTTAGATTATAAGCTGTGTTCCTAGCATGCTTTAGGGGCTCTCTGATACACATTACTCATCACATCCCTATGATTTTTGATGATGTAAACCTATATGTTCCTTGAGGAGGGGACCGGTGGCACGGGGATCTGAAGAAAGAAGGAGAAGAACTTTCTGAGAAAAGAGTTGCATTCTCCTTTAGCAAAGAGCCTATTAAAGAGCATGTTCATAGGTTGCTATATAGACAGAGTGCAAGAGTACCTGAATTTTTCGCCGGGTTGCACCATATCTAGGTCATGAAGTGTTTGCAAGTTTCTATATAGGCAAGGTGAGAAAGAATCATCACATTAGAAGCGAGGCATCTTGAATCTTCTGGAAGGAGAAACTTCTGTGGTGAGGTGGCATATGAATGGCTTGGATCTTACTCACTTTCATGATTTATTGGGATAATCCTATCCTCCACCTTATCCTCTTCAACTTATAAAAGGAGTGGAGCTCTCATGGATAAAGTTAACTTTTGAGCTTTTGGGATTATCTTGGATTGGATTGAGCTTTGAAGATTGTTATCTTGGCTAGATGAACCACTTTGTCAAAATAGATTGAAATATTATCATATCTATGCTCGAGAATTATTAGATGGAAGTGTGTAGAGATGAAGAATGAGTTGGAAGAACCTTGACATCAAGGCCATGATTGTAATCTCTCTTTCACATTTAATATGATATAAAGTAATATAATTCTTTCTTATAAATCTTGTTGTGTGTGTGTTTATTGTATGATTCCTTCATCACATACATAGGTTTATATTGAGTTTATGCTATTACTATCCTTTTGGTTCAGTTGCATTCTTTTTGAGTTCATCATTGTATGAAGCGTTGGAAACAGGAACTAGGATGGCGATAGGCGAGGAAGGAAATAGCATTTAAATGGTATATCCACCAATCCATCTTTAATAGTTAAGTAAATTCTAATATCTAAAGAAACTTAAAGGAAAGCGTCATATTACGGTGTGTTTTGTTCTAGATCTTGGTGGATCTAGGGAGATGAGTTAATTAATAAACACTTGCAGTTATCAATAACAACTACATAGTGAGCACTAGTGAAAGGGGCCAATATTGATTTCTTCAATATGTGTTTATATGCATGAGAATTTGACATGGTTAGACTAAACACTTGCCTTGATGGTATGGGATGGTTTCAAGACTCAAGGATGTATGATGTCACATAATCTTTTGAGATCATCCACATTGCATCAATGTTCATCATGCCTCTCATTGTCATCATTAAATATTCCCTTCTATAGAATCGTTATAGGAACTACTCAGCCCAGAATTTGTATAGGACCTTCCAATCATACATCACAAAATTCTTCCCTTCAGACAACCCACTGATGAAGCGTTAAGATAGGACCAACACGTTAGAAATTTTCAATCTGTTCCCGATATGTCAAATTTTACATGGTTAGACTATATATTTGCCTTGAAGGTATGGGAGGTTTTGATACTTAAGGATGTTTAATGTCCATAATAATTAAGGAGGGTTTTATTATTAGATTACCAAGTCAAGTTGATATATCGTGGAAGCTTCCAATGCACCCATAACAAATGTCATCTTGCATTGACCCAACATAGTGAGTAGTGAATGAAACATTGGAATTATTCAAATTGTGTAATAAATTAAAATTCGACATAGTTAGACTAGACACATGCAATGCCAATGATTTGAGAGGGTTTCAAGACTCAAAGGATGTATGATGTCTGACCACATAATATTTGAGATCGTCCATGTTTGCAACAAGATTCATAATGGGCATCTCATTGTCAAATAATTCTTTCCATATATAATATTTGTTGGAACTCTCTTAGGAAATGTCATGGAACTTCCAATTCATCCACCACAAATTTCATGCATCGACCCTTCATAGTGAGTAGTGAATGGGGCCAACGTTGAAATTTCTTCAATATGTACATGCATCGAGAATTTGACATGGTTAGACTAGACATGCCTTGATGGTATGTAGAGGGTTTCAAGACTCATGTGTTGGATCAAATTTATCATTGATGCCAATGGTTTGGTCAGGAGATTGATGTCAAGTGATTGGTTAATGTCAAAGGATTGATTTCAAAAGGATTGATTGATTGATGATTCGATGTAATATAATATAAATTTTTCCAGCCAGTAAGAATGCATAGATGAAAATGGATCAATGAGTTGTGATTGATATGATGAGATAGATCAATGGGTTGTCATGATACATGATGAATGGATCATTGTGCTTTCATTGGTATATGATGCATTTGGAAAAATGTATAGATGACTCACATTATTGTCTTATCATATTGATTGATAAGGTGCACAAATCTGGATGAACTCCTAAGTGAATACATATGGTAGAAAACCCTCGCGGGAATAAACTGCGGATTGAGTTATCCTAGAAGAATGGATTTGGAGGACCCTTTCTCTCATTATTTTCTTAGCATCATGATTGATAAGGTACAAATGGATGAACTCAAAGTGGTCTATATGGTGAAATCCCTCACAGGAAGGCCAGCTCTTATAAGATTGAGTTATCCTAGAAAGAATGGTTGGAGGACCCATGCTTGTATGTGGAATATGAGATGAAGATCAAGAAGATGGTATTGGTGAAACTATCCTATATGGATGGCGTTTTTCATGCCATTTATATTCAGTATGTGGGAATGTCACATAACTCCTCGTAGTTTTGAGAGTTATGGCCTTGAAGATGAAGGACCCCATGAAGGCTTAAAATTTAAGGTCAAAAGAAGTCAAAGTGACCTAAAAGAAATCATTATTTAAATGATAAAGTAAAGTAACAAAGATCAAAGGTGTATTATTTAAATAATGAAGTGACAAAATCCAGAAATGATAAAGTAAAGGTGACAAAATCAAGAAGGACTATTTATGGAAGGTGGTTAGCCTAAAATAAAAGGAAAATAGGTTAAGTGACCTAGAAATGGAGTTAAGTGACCTAAAGGAAATCATTATTTAAATGATAAAGGAAGTAAGGTGGCACAAAATCAAGAAATGATAAAGTAAGGTGACAAAATCAAGAAGGACTATTTATGGAAAGTGGTTAACCCTAAAAATAAGGAAAATAGGTTAAGTGACCTAGAAATGGGTTAAGTGACCTAAAAGAAGAAATCATTATTTAAATGATAAAGTAAGGTGACAAAGTCAAGGTGGATTATTTAAATATTCAAGAGAAGTGGCAAAATAAAGAAATGATAAAGTAAGGTGACAAAATCAAGAAGGAATATTTAAATGATAAAGTATTGGAGAACTTTCTATTTATGGAAATTGGTTAACCCTAAAATAAGGATAATAGGTTAAGTGACCTAGAAATTGGATAAGTGACCTAAAAATGGGTTAAGTGACCTAGAGGATGAAAGTATAAATAATATAGTGATGGTCTCTTGTAGATCATCTTTTTTGTGGATCAATGGAGAGATTCTTGTGAGAATATCTTTTGGAGTATTGATGAAGAGCTTCTTGTGAGAGCTTCTTGAGCATTTTTGGTGTGGAGCACTTGAGAATATTGAATATCTATAGGTTACTGAGGTAACCAAGGATATCTAAGCCGAATTTCCAAAGGAAGATGAAGAAAATAGGGCTGGAATTGAAGGGAGGATAAATTCTTTTGATGATGCTTTCTAAGGTATGTTATTTACAGGTCATCTCACCATTTTCGCTATAACGTTTTTTCTATAATGATTCAGACCGTGAAATTGCTATGCCATTGATAAAACATACCCAATTATTTGTGGTAAACAATTCATCTTGTGGGTCCTTGTATTTTGGGAGTTACACTCCATGGAAAATAGGGTTTGTGGCTAGTCCTGAAACTAGTAAAAAATATGTGTTTCGGGTAAAAATGTCATAACTTCTTCATAACATATCCAAATTTAGTGATAACAAATGTGTTGGTTAGGGTACAAAATTTTAGTATGTTGTGTAATAGTTTCAGATCAATTAAATAAATATTTTGTGTGGGCCACGATTTACAAGGTCGCTCTCTAGAATAAGACAGAATTCAACAAGGTATGCCATTTTTGCTATAACACATTTTCTGAGAGGTTCCAAGTAGTTCCACCTAGAGAAATTACATAAAAAACATTGAGGAACATTGTGTATCATTTTCAGATCTTTATTCATTACAGGTACAAAGTTATGATTATTTCAAGTTGGGGTTGTTGACTAATCCAAAACTAGTCATGGTTGAGACAAGCAGTTGATGAGTTGGCACATACATGAGGTGTATAGT
>SNQJ01S0145211.1:7792-31924 GCA_010110895.2 Picea sitchensis
AGTATCAACAGTAAGCATTCAAGAGATGTTCGAACTAGTTCTAAGACTTATCAAATGCTAGAAGGACAAAACTCTTATTCAAGAGATGCATTCATTGTCTTCTTTCATTCATTCATTAGCAACTATCATCAAATTAAATCAAAGTATTGAAAGCATAAATAACTCAAAAAACATTCATGACTATCTTAATGCTTGAAGGCAAACTACACATTGAATTCTTATTCAAGAAATCATTCACAATATGAGTAAGGCTTTGAAACATTAAGCATATGAATTAGCTATGGAATTCATCTAACTACAGTAAGACAAAAACTCATCTACAACAAGATCTGATCTAAAACATATATCAAAGATTACTTGGAAAGAACATAAAGAAAGAGTGTACTAGTTTGGCAAAGGGGGCCCTCCAATGCTTCACTGGTACACTTGAGTTGTCTCAACTAAGAAAGAGCTCCAGCAACATTCATATCATCATATCATAGGCATTAATAGGAAAAAAACACATAACTGATCTTCAAGAGTACAAATTCCAAAGTTTCTTCATTCACTTCAAGATTGTCCTACTAGTTTATGCTTAAGAGTATTTATACAAGAGTTTCAAAACTAAAAATGATAATAAGTCTCCTAAATATCATAATCAGATCCATAATATCCTAGGAAGGTCGAATGCTTCCTTCAGATCCACAATATATGGCCAAATCCCACGAAAATCCAAAACTGTCCATGATTTGAGGCTAAAACAGGGCATTTTCTACTGAAGTGGCCCTGTTTGACCAGTGTTGACCGGACATCTGGAAGGCTCAGATATCGAATTTGATAGCTCATTATCCATCATTGTACATCAGGGAACATGACCCAAGTCTTATATTTCACCCAAGTGTTCTGCAAGTACACGAACCTCGGAGCTATTATGGGATTTAGTCAAATCCTGTAATTTCTGATAAATTTTCAATTTTAATGCCAAAATTAAAAAAACTCAACTCTTAAGCTAAAGAATGATAAATATACCTTACATAAGCTGTTTCATGGAAAATATGGAATGAAATGAAGACAAAATGGATGGATATAGAGGCAAAAGTGTGGTTTATAGAGAAAAAAGGAAGCATAAAAATGTACTCAACACATGGGTGCGCCCAACCTCTCACAAGATCTATTTTATTTCATTTTATAAAACATTAGTAGTTGCTATTAAAAAAAACAAATCCAAAATAATTCAATAATATTTATTATTTCAGTATATTAATAACAAAACTTGCTCTTGTATTCATGACAAAAGTTTAAAAAACACATATAATACATATTATTTAGATGATGAACAAAAATAAAAAGAAACCGAGAAGGGAAATTTTAAAAATTAATCCGTCATAAAAATTTTACTTGATGGGTAGAAGTGCTTGTCAAATTTATACTCTATTAAAGATATTAAGAAAGAAAAATTATGCAAATGGACCCAAGTTAATCAATCACTTTATGATAATGTTTTAAAGAGGGAGAATTGTGATTGCTGAAAAGGTTTCACAAATATATTTGAGAATAATTTGTATGAATTCTTTAAAAAAAAAATTAGGAACATTTCGACTTCCCAGTGAAAAAAAAAAGGCTGTATGAATTTTTAATTTTTTTTTTAGGAACATTTCGACTTCCCAGTGAAAAAATTAATAAATACATATGCGAATAAATTATAAAATAAAGTTTTAGAAACATTATATCATATAATAATTATCAACACCGCATGTGGTGTTAACATGGAAAAGTACGATTCATAGGTAGACCAAGATTCATAAATGCTACTATTAAAAAATTAAATAATCGATTATCTGTCATGTAAGTATATGTCAGGAACAATTTAAATAACATATTTAAACAATTTAAATAACATATTTAATTTGGTGAATTATGGTTTGATTCCCAAGAAAGCAACAAAAGTAATATTTGTGGGTGGTGCTTCGGCCCTAGCTCTTGGCTCTACTGGTCCCTAAAGATCAACATCTTCTTAAAGTGGTGAAACTGGCTTTTGGTTTTTCACCACCTGGTCCTGGAGCTGCCCTTGCCTCTGTAGGTTAAGTTCCATAGAGTAAGCTCTGTTGCAATAAAGTGCAATAAATAAATAGAAATGAGATTTTGTTCAATCAATAGGTATCTAGAGGTATCTAGGTTCCATTTCGCAAGAAGAGAGATCTAGGTCAATAGAAAGAAGGCTAGGTATCAATATCACGTTTGCCAAGAAAGCAACAAAAGTAATATGGTTTGATGGGATAGATATATGGATTAAAATAATATATAATAATTATATATTGTTAGTAAAAAATAATTTTTTATTATTGAATTTGGCAGTGCATTTAAAAAAGAAATTGATAGTAATAATGAAAGATCACACCCCCGGATGGGGTGCCACGCGGAGAGGGAAGGACACGCAGATCAGAGCCGGGTGGTGCCATAAATGCTGGCCATCAGCTCCCATCTCCTCACCATTTATGATGGGATTAAACCCAGGCAAATCTCACCATATGACGAGGCCTCTCACTCGCACGAGGAGAACAACTGACCAGAGCATTAAGACCACAGCCTTAATGGCCTTCGACATCATCTCTGTCCTTATCAACAACCTTGGAGGCTATGTGATGCATTTGAAGGTTGCAGAGGTGAAGGATGAAACACTGAGGTGCAGGAATAGAGACAACCTTGCAGCTGACATTCCGACAGTAGATTTCCTTTTAAGCATGCCGAGAGAAAGGGGGCGGCCTCGCAGAGGCACGACTTGGTATGCGTCCGACTCACGTAGGAAGTGGCAGAAATTTTTTGAGAGAGCTTTGGCTCTAGCTAGCAGGAGGAGAACCAGGAAGTCCAGAAGAATTGGAACGCCTCCCATGGCGTATGTCGAGGAGATTATTCCAGATGAATCTATCCAAAATTACTCCGAGAATCTTCTCTTCACGGTCCCAGACAATTGGGCTCCCCCCACGTGTTTCAGAAAGGATGCCATTACCCCTACTCCAAGACCAACACACGATCCCAAGGACACTCTAGCCGCAAAATTTACATCTTTCATTGTGGAGGAAGAGATACAGGAAGACACATAAGGAAACTTCCATTTCACAACCGGTGAGCCTCCTGAGGAAATTGAGTAGCAGAGTAGGCAGCGAGAGCACCAGGATGAGCCCGACGCACGAATGAAAGATCCCCTCTCCTCCATTCTGCAATATTTGTAGGACCAACCACCACTTCTTCACCCGGAGCACCTGGAATTAATCTTCGAGGTACGCAACATGGTGGACGACTAGATTTTCAGAGCTATCTGCATCAACCAACGTCTGGACATGATTTATGCCGCCTACTCCAGCACTACCCCAAGACACCAGTGCCCCACTTGCACACAGGTCTATGCAATTCCAGTCAGATGCGGCAAGAGTGAAGACGATTACGAGGACACCGGTTAAAAGGTTTTCTTACATGCTCATAGTTAGAAACTTTTTTCTTTTGTTGCAAACTAGAGCAGTAGCTCAGTTAACTTATAGAAATGATAGTGATAGCATAGTGAAGAACATACTTATTCTAGAGATGGCCATGCGTCCTGGTTTCCTTCGGGCAGGATGGCAGCTTGAAATTTTGAGTTTAGGAAGTGGCATGGAATGGCCAATTGTCTCGGTTTCCTCTCCAAGCGGGACAGTTGACACTTCCACAGTACTTTGTAATTTTGCAATATTAATATAACAGGACCTACCCTTTTTAACTTAAAAAAATAAAATAATGAAAGATCACATTGCATTTTTATGTTTTTCCTTAATTTTTGATAAGACAAAAGGTATCAAAACCATATAAAAATTGTCATTTCAACATTTTTAACCAATAAAATAATAAATCATTTTATAATACAATTAAAATGATTATTTTTAAAATTCAAATATTAAACTTGATTTAAAAATTTACCCACTAATTAAAAATAAAAAACTTTTGACTCAAAATTAATTACAATATATCAATATAATAATGATAATTTAATTTAAAATTATAGTGTAATTAGATATGAAATTGATGTATAAAATTCTTTTTTTATTAAATTCTATAAAAATATTCTAACTTTTATATATATATATATATATATATATATATATATATATATAAAGTTATTAAGTTAAAGCAAGTCCTATGGCACCTTTAAAATCCATTTAGCTAAATCAAATCGGATGATTGGTACAAAGTGTTATTATGTGAGTGTTCCCTTAAAACATACTCCTTAATAACAAGGAGAGACTAACATATTGACATAAAACTTCATAAATTTCCATGGAAATTCAGTCCTTACAAAAATTTCAAAAGCATTTACATATTGCTACTAATACTATGGACTCATAAAGTAACATTTTTTCAAATTGGAGAAGGGAACACCAAAGACAATTCTGCAAATTGGAGAAGGGAGTTGCATTTTTTGGGATGTTAGGTTGTATTAACTATTTTCCAAAAAATAATTTCATTGTCCATTATTTATATGTTTGTTGTCNTAACATTTTTTCAAATTGGAGAAGGGAACACCAAAGACAATTCTGCAAATTGGAGAAGGGAGTTGCATTTTTTGGGATGTTAGGTTGTATTAACTATTTTCCAAAAAATAATTTCATTGTCCATTATTTATATGTTTGTTGTCAAAATTTGTCTTATAAGTTTGTACTCTACAATTAGAGATAACATTTTGACCCACTCATACTTGAGTACTAGAGCTTAATTTCCATGTCATATATTTTTCAATGAACAAAAGGGTTAGGGTTAATTCCCTCCATTAGTTATAAACATTAACTGTGGATTTGTGCCTTGGATAAATCCAATCCAAAACTGTACTAGGGAAAACATATTTCTCCACTAAAATGCGATGCCATATACTATCTATATAAGAAATACCTAAAGGGACTTGGAAGCTAAGGCCTTCCAAAGTAATCATATTTCTTTGAGACCCCATCCCTCGAGGTGCTTGGGCATCGAGATGATTTTCCAATTCGCCATATGGGAACCCAAATATTTTGCACTACCTTTCCATAGGAATTTGAAACATAGTTTCTTGATGTGATCAAGAATGCCTTTTGGAATGAGGGCCAACATGTGCCAATACATCAATATGGCCTCTAACAATGACTTGATCATAATCAAATGACCACCACAAGACATCCACTGATTACACCATAAATTGATTTTTTTTTCAATGCAAGATAATAATCATTTCCAGTATGTTAGCTTATAATTGTTTGGCTTAATAGAGAAACCAAGATATTTGAGACCCACTTGCATAACGCAAAAGAAAAAGTTAAAATTACTAGAAATAGAGAGTTTGATATCATCCTGCAACTGCAAAAAGTATAAAGATGATTTATTATGATTAATAACCATCCCAATGGCTTCACAAAAGAGTTCAAGAATGTTCTTAAAGGACTAGGCTTCATTTTCTCCACAATAGCAAAAAATAAGAACATCATCCAGAAATAAGAGATGAATAAGGATTTCATGGTGATCGAGTTTCACCCCCTAAATAAAGTTTGTGTGCTTGGCCAACCTGATTTCCCTGTTGATACCATCCACAATCAATAGAAATAGGTAAGGGGATAAGGGACAACCATGCCTTAATCCTTGATCAACTTGGAAAAATGATGTACTTGAACAATTTAGAAGAACAAAGAAAGAAACTTCGAATACACAACACATAATCCACTTGAAAAATGATAAATCAAACCTCACTTGTAGGAGGAGAAGTCGAAGGTATAACCATGAGACCCAATCATAATCTTTTGATAGATCAATTTTCAAAATCAAAATAGGTCTCTTAGAAACTTTGATGGAGTGCATACCTTCTTGAGCTGATCCAATGGCTTTGTGGATAAGACGTCCATGGAGAAAGCCAAACTGTTAAGGAGTTATGATGGATGATAAAATGGGTTTTATCTAGATCACAGTGATCTTGGCCATAATATTATATAGACAATTACATAATGCTATAGGTCGGAAGTCATAAAAAGAGATAGGACAATCCATTTTGGGTATTTATGCAATAAAAGTAGCATTAATACATTGAGGCATTTTCCTTGATAGTCTTATTTCCCCCAACACTCGAAGAAGACCATAGCCTAGTAGATCAAAAAAATATTCAAAAATTTCAGCAGTCCATCCGTCAGGCCTATGACTCTTGTATCATTTGAATGAGGAGATAATAGCTAGAATTTTAGGTTTAGTGACCTCACAAACGATCACATGATTGTCCTCCTCCTATACAAGTCTTGGAAACAACCCAATGAGTTTAAGGATTTGACCCATATTCACTTGTTTTGGATCCTTGAATAGAGAACCAAAGTGACTTATGCCTTGGGAGACCAAATCCTATAACTCCCACACCTGATTTCGATCGGAGTCTTGTAGTTCCCATATTATATTATAACATTTCCATAAATGAGCAAATTTCTGAAATTTGTTTGTATTCTGGTCCCCTGTTGAGATCCAAAGAACTCTACTCTTTAGACACTAGAATTTCTCTTGTTCCAATAGTAGCATCAAATGTTTTAATTCAAGTGCTTGACATCTATCGAGGTATACATTAGGACATTGATTACCATTAAGCCTCATATACACATGTTCCAATTCTACCTCAACATTTCTAAGATTTTGACCCTGTTGTAGGTGCCTATTCCGTGCCCAACCAGTAGTATTTTCTTTGATATATCGAATATTTGCAACAAATTGGGCACTTGCGAGAGTCCTGACATCCCCTTGAAAGTGAGTCCAATTATCTTAAACCAACTGGAAAAAACCCTCGTTTTCTGACCATGAAGGATTGAACTTGAATGAGATGCCTAGTTTCCCTCGACCTTTCTCAATTTTAGAAATATTGGGAAGTGGTCCAAACATTTGACCTTATCCACCCAAGAACGGTAAATACTAAGTGTTTGAAACAATTCATGATGAACTAAGAACCTATCCATATGCTTTGCAACACAAGCTTCACCATTTCGATTATTGTTTCAGGCCAGGTAGAGATTCATAGGCTCTACATCAACCCAACCTTATTCCTCCAAGTGATCATTAAAGTAATTGTACAAATGATCCTCTCTAGTCATCGGACCCCATATCTCATCCTTACTCAATGTAAAGTTCAAATCACCCCTGATAATCAAATTACAAGATCTCAAACAGTTCAAGGAGACAATCCTAGAATAAAAGTTTTCCTTACCTTCATATGGACGTATAGATTGAGGACCGCAAATGATAAATTCAGTTCCTTGTTGAATACTTCTATACATAGACCCAAGATAATAGTGAAATAATTTATGGAAGTGAATTTTGTGGATAAAACCATGATGAGTCCTTCCAACAATCCCATTGAATCCACACCAAAAAAACTCCAATCAGAAAACAATTTAGGTAGTTCCCCCACTAGACCACCTGACGGGAACATGGTTTCTTGTATGAGAATAGTATACATATTTTCCAGGTCCAAAAATCACCTCAAGGAGAGTTTTTTTCGACCGTCTCCATAGGCCTAACATGTTGAGAGACATGAGTTTCAATATGGGTCACACAATGGGGGATAACCTACTCTAAGAACCCCTGGAAGTGTTTTTTGTTGACCCTGAGAAATTTCACAATGACAATGGTCTTGTGCATGTTTCAAAGTAGATTTACATCCTACCCGGCTTAGTCTAGAAGTTTTTTTTATCAAACCCTAACCCCCCCTGATGGAAAATTAGTGGAACATGGAAATAAGAGACATGGATCATGTCTTGACTAACCAGAGTGTGATTTGGTAGAGTCATTATTCTGAGAGTCCATTGTCAGGGAGGAACTAGACTCATCATTCTTAAAAAGGAATGCAATGTAGATTTCTTTGGCCCTGAGATGGGAGGCATTGAATCATGGCCCAACCCCATAGTCTGACTATAATTGTGTCTCACTACCTTCGACAATCTACGGGAAGAATCATATGTAGAGCCTAAAACCAGGAAAGAAGGATTATGTGAAAAATACCTACCCGAAGATTAGCGTCAAGTGGAACTCTTCAACCAAATATTATTGACCTTGAAACATTTCTCAATCGATAAGTCCAAATCACCACCTAACCAGTCCCAAAGAGAAGATGCATCCACACCTCACGTCTCACCCTCCCCTAGAGGCACATTAACATCATGGATTAGGATCTTGGGTTGGTTTGCAAAGGATTCAAAAGGAACCCGACGAGGACTTCCCCCATCGAATTCCATTGGAGGGGAGGGAGAGGTTTGCACATATTTTCTCCCCACAAATTGGAGAGGAAAATAATTTGAGCCTCCATAATTCTTTCGAGAATTCCCCACAATTTTATTATGAAATTTAAGGTGACATTCTGCAACGACATGCTCGACTCAGTGACACTAAGAGAACTGGAAAGGAACATTTATATAATCAAGAGTCTGAGAGTAAGAGCACTCATCTATCACCAGTTCCATTGTCTCAAATAGACCTTGACATGGGTCCATCTCAACAAGAATCTTATCCTTCTACCTGTGTTGAATATCCTTATAAATGTTTTCGCGATGATGAAAGACACCAAAACCTCCCTAATGGCTATGAAGTTAGAGTCCATACAAAACTCCATTGAAAGGTTTGGAAGTTTGATCCATATGGGAATCTTGGTCAAATTATCCTCCCTTGCATCAAATAATAGGTGCCATGGATTGATGTTGAGAAGAATCGTATCCCAATACTAGAGGTTTCCCAGAATGCACCAAGCATCATACTTCGATAGAAATATAAACCCAATCCATCCTCTAGATAAGATGTGAAGGAATAGAGTATATCCAATAACTTGACCCCAAAAAATCTACATCCAAGAAGATAACAACTCCTTTTCCACCCATATTCCACAAAATTTTGTAACTAAGGACTAACCCTCTATATTTGCAACTTAACTTACTTGAAGGTCCTTACCAACCACTAAGGATATGCCTCCCCCTCACATATTTACCGTACACCTTTTATTTTATCCAAATCCCTTTTTTCCCACCAAATATTCACCACCTCGAATCTCTTCTAACCCCAAGACACTCCCAATAAACCCCAAGGACCCCCCCCCCTAACTTAGAACTAGACATGGAACTAAATGTTTGGTTTTCAGGATTTGGATCATATCCCCAGAGATGAACCCTACTCTTTCCTCTTGAAGCTTCATTACTCATATGGTGAGTGTAATCACTTCTCCCCTCCAACATTAAGTGACAAGTTATGAACACAATATCTTGGGATATCCACAAGAGAGTGCAATATAACAGAAAAGGATCCATAGTTCTAAGGAATAAATCCCTTTTTAACCTCTTTATCCAGGGTACTATTAGGTACAAGGTCTAAGACTAGAGAAGTATAAACTTTTGGATTGACAAAAATATGGTCCCTGGAGAGAGAATCCTCTGAGTAGTCCACCAACTAGACATCCTCTCCCATAGTGAGGAATATGATGTGACTCACTAGATGACACAAACTATCTGACGTAAGAGACGCATATATGATGTGACACACCAACTGACATGAACTATTTGATGTAAGAGTTGCAAAATTGACCCTTGCACTTTTAACATACATTTTGAATGACAACAATAATGGTATTCACATTTCTATTATAAATGTTGTATATGGTATTGCATTTTTAATGTGGTAGTAATGTGTTGGTATTGATACTATTCCTTCTAATATTTAAATTTAACATAAACATATTTCAATTTTCATTGTTGTTAATTGGACATACCATGCTCAATGAAGAATATCCATGAACCTAAATATAAAAAGCACGAGCCACAAGGAGGCTTGTCTTTATGTTAGCAACCCCAATTTCATTAATTTTGGATTAATATGGTAAAGTTTACGCTAAGAAACTGTTGTTTTGATCCTAAAAGTATGAATAATAATCTTTCTAAAATGCAAAATTGGATTCTAAAAGTGAATATTGATTTTGAAATGTGTGAGTTTTGAATAATGTCAAATCCAAAAAATACAAATTTCTATTCCAAAAATATCAATTTCGATTCCAAAAGGATGAATTTCAATTAAGTTGTGAATTTTGATTCCAAAAGTGTCAATTTTATTTCGTCATCCCATATTCTTTTGCATAAGAATAATGTACAAATAAATGGTTCACCGATTATCTTTTACACATTATACACCATGTTTTCCCATGCCATTTTTTTTTCACCATTATCCCATGTAAGGATTTTATTAGACACCCAAACTTTTGAGAGGGCATCCTAACTTAAAGATATTTCCCCACCACCATTTGTTATTCTTTTCTTCTTCCTCTTCCATTTTTGTTACATATCCTAATTTATTTGTGTAAACCTTTGAGTTTTTGTTATTTGACTAAGGGCATGTGAATATACTGAACATTTTATTTTTGTATATCAATGCATAACATGACTATATCAAACATTGATAAGAAGAGATACAAAAAAATAATTAAAACAAGTGACGACGATAATCTTTGTATTACAATGTTGTATTTTTTCAAAGCAATTTAAGACAATGCACAAAATGGTTCCATATAAACAAAAGGTGAAGTCTATGAGCCATTGATTTTAATAACTTTTTCACCTTAATTATAAACACTATAAATTATTTATTATGGAAAATTTATTCACAAAACCCACATTCCAATCAAGGAGAAAAGAGAGCAATGGACCTTCAATAGTTTAACATGAAGCAATAATTATTAATTAAAATCATTAAGTCTATTGTGTAAAAATCAAACAAAATATGCAGTAAATGAAATCTTTCAAAGATGCTAACCATATGGCTTTGATTTAATATCATGGAATTCAAAAAATATACAGCCACAACTTGTAGAGAAAAGCACAAATGTGTATGATAACCCTTAGCACTACTTTTATTACACACACACACACACACACACACACACACACACCCTTAGACTATGAACCTTTCAAATTCTATCAATATATGCAAATATAAGGAAAAACAAAAGTACGAATTGTTTGATTATTCAATCATATATGCAAGCAAAACAAAATTAAAATTATGAGCTACTTGAATGTACATTGAAATGAAAGTAAAACTATTAGCTGCTTGGATTTCTAGGTGTAATATTGTTAAAATGATTTAAGTATCCACTATGATCTTTAGGGTTCAAAGCCACAATTATGCTTCTTTCTTCATTCCCTTATTACTCAAATATTGCCTTCCATATCTTGAAAGTCATTGTTGGAAACTGAATTCAAATCCAAGAAAAGTCTTGTTTTTGGAGGATCCTTTCTCTCATTCTATTTCTTTTGCATATTGTACATTTGCATGTAATTTGTTAGACTATTTAAAGCTAAAAATACATGTCTAACTAGACAACTATTCTAAACTAATATTCCTATTCCACTATTGAATATAAAAGTATTTGAATTTTGTAGGGTTGGATTTACCTTCCATTTAGAATAATCAACATGGAAGACAAATTGCATATCATTTATGCCTTGCTATTGGAGCAATCTTGGGGGATTTTATAATACTAACATAGTATGGTTTCAATAATAATAAGTTCAAACTAATATTCCTATTCCACTATTGAATATAAAAGTATTTGAATTTTGTAGGGTTGGATTTACCTTCCATTTAGAATAATCAACATGGAAGACATATTGCATATCATTTATGCCTTGCTATTGGAGCAATCTTGGGATATTTTATAATACTAACATAGTATGGTTTCAATACTAATAAGTTCAATAATCATGGGCTAATACATAATAAGTTCAATAATCATGGGCTAATACAAACATACTATAGTTTCAATCAACATAAGTTCAATAATCATGACCTAATACAAACATAATATAGTTTCAATAAAAACAAGTTCAATAATCATGGCCTAGTATAAAAACTTTCTACCAATTAGAATCCAAAATAAAATGAAACACTATACTTATCATCCAACAATAATGTACTCATTTGGATTTTCCATGATTTAGTTTATTGTCTGTAACTAATGATTTTTTTTTATGAGTTTTAGAGTGAGCTTTGCAAAATGTTATTATCAATGCAATGTTTACCATTTTTATTGATTGTTAGGTGATATATAGGCCCTTAATATCCACTATTTAATATGTTGATTTATTTTTTCTTATAGATTGTTAGGTGATTTTCTCCTACATTTGTCAAATATTTTACCTCACACATACAAAGAATTGTGAGCCACAATGAAAGATAACGAGAAAAATGCTTAAAAATGCATGAAATTGAGGCACGATGAAACATGCACGCCCAGGTCTTAACACACCTGGAATTTGAGTGATTCAAGTTCTTGAGGTTGAATTATATTATTTTACACTTGTCTACATATTTAGTGTTGTGTTTGTGAACATAAAAGTGGTTGTTGCGTAAACGTGAAAAAATCTCCCTTGTAAATTGAGAGACCAAATCAGTAGAAAGTGCCCTAATGGAAATGCACGCCCATGCTTCTATATAGATCCAAATTTAGTCATCTAATTTTTTGGGTGAATTTAATAACATTTTGAATCTATATATCATCTAGAATTCATTTTCAAATGAAAAAATATTTCTACCTGGAACCCAAATTCAATATCTTTTGTAAAATGGATAATAAAACTAGATTACTATAAAATGCATGCCTAGGAATTACGTGACCTCCAAAATGAGTGATAATAGTTGGTGAGTTTGTCTTTTATCATTTTACATATATTCATACTTTAGTTTTGCATTTTGAAACCAAAAATCCTCTACTATGCATAAAGGTTAAAAACTACTTTGTAGATGAAAAAAAATGCATAAAAGGAAAAATGCTTAAAAATGCATGAAACCAAGGCATTTTGAAAATGCATGCCTAGGTTTTAACAAACCTGCAATTTGGGTGATTCAAGTTCTTGACGGTGTCTTAGATTATTTTACACATGTATACATATTTAGTGTTGTGTTTGTGAACATAAAAGTGGCTTTTATGTAAAAGAGGAAAAATTTACCTTGTAAATTGAGAGACCAAATCAATAGAAAGTGTCGTAATGGAAATGCACACCCATGCTTCTATATAGATCCAAATTTAGTGAACTAAGTTTTTGGGTGAAGTTAAAAACATTCTGAATCTATCTATATCATCCAATGTGCATTTTCAAATGAAAAGGACTTCTACTTGGAACCCAAATTCAAGACCTTCTGTAAAATGGATGGTAAGACTAGATTACTATAAAATGCACACCTAGGAATCATATGACCTCCAAATTGAGTGATAAAAGTTGCATAGTTTGTATTTTATCATTTTACATATATTCATACTTTAGTTGTGCATTTTGAAACCAAATACCCTCTACTGTGCATAAATGTTAATAACTCATTTGTAAATGCAAACAAATGCATAAGGGGAAAAATGCTTAAAAATGCATGAAACTATGGCAGGATGGAAATGCACGCCCAGGTCTTAACATGCCCTCAATTCTCATATTTATCATATGTATGCAATTTAAAGGGGATGGATGGATGGATTCAGAAGAACAATACAATAAAACATACATGGTATTCCTATTACAACTTTATAAAACACTTAGGACAAATTCATGCTTAATACATTCAACTATATCATAATATCACTTAGGTAAAAATTAATGTACATGAAAATTACTCAGTAAAATATTCCCTCAGGGAGCTGGGCAGGTGCCACTCAATTTGCCTTTTCTTCCCATTGGTAACTTAGCAATTTGACACAATATTTTCCAATATTTTCCTATCAAATATTTATGATCATTCAAGTTTCTTACTTCCTCACCCAAATTAGTGTATTGCTCATAAAATGGGGGAGGTAATTTCCTGAAAATCATTTTCAGATTGTGCTACAACTCAAAATCCCCTACCAACAATAATACTACATTTCCCCCTTCAAAGTGCCATCAAGATTTTCGAACTTGTTGTCACTATTCCTCTTGTCTTCTAATATCTTTTGATAATTTTTCATTGGATACAAATCCTCATTTTCATTTCAAAACAATGGTAATCCATACTTGATGAAATCACTAAAAATCTTCTTAAAATTAGAGATTTCCCTCATAACTTCCTGGCAATTAGTTTCTACATTTTGCAGCAATATCCTTTTTGTAATGACTCTTTTAGAATCCATTAGAATGCTAGTTATGTCATTGACTTGCAAATCATTCAACTCCTACTTAGTTTTGTTGTTCAAGAACTTTATTATATCAACTTCCAAATTAGGTTTATTCTCCAACTCATTTGTTGATCCTTTTATGTCTTTCAAGACTACGATGACTAAATCAAGCTCATCCTACACTAGGGTAAAATAAAATCGATTCTTAAAAATTGTGTTAGCTGTTGATAATTTGGTTGTCATCGATGCCAACCCTTGAAGAAGCCCCAACAATGTGGTTTTTGTACCTGAAGTTGAATGAGGAATACAAAAATGACAGACAAATTAAATGCAGGAAAGACACTCATACATCGATAATACTCGTCGCACCATTTTCGGTGATATGTGGAACACTGCGTAGTTCCTCACGGTTAGGGAGATATGGCCTTGAGAAGTTTGTAAGCCCCAAAGAATGGTCAAGAAGCCCCTAGTTGGTTATAATTCCTTAATGAAAGGGTAAAGTTGTTGTAACAAGAAAATTCTAGAATCCCTAAGTTAAGGAGAGGATTTACCTAGAAAAATTATAAATACACCTCAAGAAGTCTTTCACAAGCACACTTACACACTCATTCATTGATTATCTATCTTGTGAAATAATGATCTTTTTCTAAGGTTGTGACGACATTTTTCTGAGGTAGCAAAGGTGGGTTGAAGGTGAAAGTCTTAGGGTTGCAATAAACCCTATTTTTTGAGGTATCTACGAGTTGCATATCAACATGGCATAGATATACATGAGTTGTAGTGGAGGAAAGCACGGATATCCGTGGGCCGTAGAAGAGAAAGTTGCGTATCTATAAAAAGCTTATGAAAGGTTGAGTAGATGTTGGTACCAGATCCCTAAAGGTATGAAGGAAGTCTATGTTGGTTGTGGAGCTCGATTATCTTCCTATTTCATAGATCTTTGTTTTCAAGCATGTTTATACCCCATGAAGACTATACACCCCTGCATGCAGGGGGGGGGTTGCATGGGGGGGTTTCCCCCTTGTGGGGTCTGGGGGAAAGCGATCCCACGAAGGAAAAAATTCCTTGTAAATGTATATTGTAAATTCATAGTAAATTTGGACTGTTCATTATAAGGTCGCAGATCTGACGGTAGAAGTTATGTTAGGGTTTTTTTCCCTAGAAGGAAACCCTCTTTTATGAGGGAAATTTATTGCAAATATGCATTATTGTGAATATTGTATTCTAATATAGGAGACTGTGAGAGAAAGAAGAGGAAGTTACAGTGGGTGTGTTGTAGGTTGTATCCCTTCATTTGCTGGATAATAAAAATGAAGGACCTGACAATTTCTTTGGTGGATGTATCCCACATTGGGTGAACCACATATATCTGTGTCTCTATTGTATTGTGTATATTCTGTGTTTTATTTCCACATTTTTTTTATTTTATTGATCCATGATCCTATTTTTCTAACAACTGGTATCAGAGTGAAAGGTAACTTGCAGGAAAAGAGGGTTCTTGGTTAGAGTGGGAGCAATGGCGAAAGATGGAAAGTTTAGGGTCGAGAAATTTAACAACCAAAACTATTAGTTATGGAAGATGTAGATGGAAGATTATTTATATCAAAAGGATCTATTCCTACCATTGGGTGGAGCAGCAAAGAAGCCGATGGCCATGATGGATGAATAATGGGAGGTTCTTGACAGAAAGGCACTAGGAACGATACAGTTGATCCTGGAAACATCGATGGATTTTAATATTTCGAAAGAAAAGACAATGAAGGAGATGATGGATGCATTGGTTAAACTGTATGAAGAAACCTCGACGTCCAATAAGGTATTTCTAATAAATATATTATTTAATATGAATATGTCAGAAGGTGGGTCTGTTGTAGATCATTTAAATGAATTTAATATGGTTACTAATCAACTAAGTTCTGTAAAAGTGGGCTTTGATGATGAGGTCAGGGATCTTATAATCTTGTGCTCATTGCCAGAAATTTGGAACAAATTGGTCATGTATGTAAGTAACTCTGTATCTTGTTCAAACACTTTAAAATTTGATGATGTTGTTGGTGTTATCATTAGCAAGGAAATGCAACGAAAAAGAACGGGTGAGACATCAGGTAATGCGTTAAACATGGAGAACAAGGGAAGACAAAAGGATAGAGGAAAGGGCTCAGGGAACCACGAGAATTCTAGGAAGGGAAGATCCAAATACAATCTGGGAAAGATAGAGTGCTAGAATTGTAGGAAGAAAGGAATTCCGAAGAAATAATGCAAAGCTCCAAAGAAACAAAGAGATGGAAAACAAGAAAAAAATCAGGAAGCAAATGTAACAGGTGATGTGTTACAATATGCCTTGATTCTTTCTGTAGATAATATTTCCGAGTCTTGGATATTAGATTCAGGGACTTCATTTCATGCCACAACCCATAGGAAACATTTTCTAGATTATATTCAAGGTGATTTTGGACAGGTTCATTTGGGTGATGATGCACCATGCAAAATTGTTGAAATGGGAAAGGTAAAAATAAAGCAAAGGAATGGAAACTAATGGTTGTTGAAAGAGGTAAGACATGTTCCAGATCTAAGGAAAAATCTAATTTCAACAGAGCAGTTGGAAAGTGAAGGTTGTATATCCATATTTATAGATAAGGTGTGGAAGGTCACCAAAGGATCATTGGTGATATCAAACGGAGAGAAGATAGGTACATTCTATTTATGCACTAGTAATACTAACTCTTATATCACTTTAGCTTCTACAAGAGTGGATACAAAACTGTGGCATCATAGGCTTGGAAACATGAGTGAGAAAGGGATGCACATACTTCACAAAAAAAAATTGTTTCCATATATTAAACAAATTGATTTGGATCTCTGTGAGCATTGTGTTTATGGAAAACATAAGAGAGTCAGATTTCTCAGATTCATAAAAGAAAAGAAGAGTGAAAGGTTAGAGCTTGTGCATACAGATGTATGGGGACCATCTTAGGTATCATCTCTTGGTGGCTCTCGTAATTATGTTACTTTTATTGATGATGCAACTATACAAACTTGGGTTTATTGCATTCGACAAAAATATGATGTTTTTTATACTTTTAAGAAATGAAAAGCTTTGGTTGAGAATGAGATAGGAAAATGTTGAAGTGTCTGATATAAGACAATGGAGGTGAATATTGAAGCAAGGAGTTTGATTATTACTATTCATACCATGTGATTAGTAGAGAGAAGACAGTTCCAGGAACACCACAAGAAAATGCTGTGTCAGAAAGGATGAATAGGACAATCATGGAGCATGCAAGGAGTATGAGATTGCATGATGGTTTTCCCTTACAGTTTTGGGAAGATGCTGTAGATACTGCTGTTTACTTAATAAACATAGGACCTTCAAGCTCTTTGGATAGTGGAATTATAGAGGAGGCATGGACAAGTAAAAAGGTAAACTATTCTTTTTTGAAGACTTTTGGTTGTGAAACATTTATCCATATTGATAGAGAAAATAGAACAAAGCTTGAGTCAAATCCAAGAAGTGTACCTTTATTGGATACAATGTTAATGATTTTGGTTATCTCTTATGGGATTATGAAAATAAAAAAATCATTAGGAGTAGAGATGTCATATTCAATGAGAAGTTCATGTACAAAGTTCATTTGTAGAGAAATAAACATAAAAAAGAAAAACCAGAATACATAGTGCTTGATGAGATCACTCAAAAAGAAATTCCAAAGATACCAGAAAATCAAAATGTACAAAAATAGGAGAAACATGTACCTCAAACTCTTGCAAGTGTTGTTAGAATATATACCAGGTTAATTAGATCCCTTTGAACGATACTCTCCTTCATTTTATTATTTATTGTTGACTGATTCTGGTGAACCAGAATATTATGAAGAGGTAATGCAGGTAGACACTAAAAAGAAGTGGGAGAAAGGAATGAAAAAGAAAATGGATTCCCTAGTAAATAACCAGACTTGGGATTTGTTTCAGTTTCCTACAGGAAAAAGAGCATTGCAGAATAAATGGATTTACAAGTTGAAGGAAGAAGATGGAGGCAAAATGCGATACAAGGCTAGACTTGTTGTAAAGGGGTTTGCACAAAATAAAGGTACAAATTTTGATGAAATATTTTATTTTGTTGTTAAAATGACTTCAATTAGGACTATTTTAAGTCTTGTGGTGGTAGAAAATTTACATCTTGAACATTTATATGCAAAAAAAAACTTTTCTCCATGGGGATTTGGAGGAAGAGATTTATATGTAGCAACCATAGAGGTATGAGGTCAAAGGGAAGGAAAATTTGGTATGTAGGTTGAAGAAGAGCTTGTATGGCCTAAAGCAAGCTCTAAGGAAGTGATATTTGAAGTTTGACAGGTTTATGACATAACAAGGTTTATTTTAAAAGGCTAGAAAATGGAATCTATAATATCTTTCTATTGTATGTAGATGACATGCTTGTTGTAGGTTCTAACATGCAGGATATAAATTTTCTCAAGAATAAATTAGCTAATTCATTTGCAATGAAGGATTTGGGTGCTGCAAAGAAAATCCTTGGTATGAGAATAACAAGAGAGAGGAAAAATCACAATTTGACATTGTCTTAGGGTGAGTACATATAGAAGGTGTCAGAGAGGTTTAGAATGCAGAATGCAAAACCAATTAGTACACCTTTGGCCAACCATTTCAAATTAACCAAGTAAATGTGTCCCAAGATGCAGGAGGAGATATAATAAACGTCCAGGGTCCCTTATTCATCAACAGTTGGTAGATTGATGTATGCGATGGTTTGCACAAGACTAGATATTTCACATGCAGTGGGAGTTGTGAGTAGGTATATGAACAATCTAGGTAAAGAACATTGGGAGGCAGTAAAGTGGATTCTCAGGTATTTGAAAGGTACTAATACTCATGCATTATGTTTTGGAGGTTCAAACATTGTTCTACAAGGATACATTGATTAAGATATAGTAGGTGATAAAGATAGCAGGAGGAGCACCATAGGGTATGTTTTTACTATAGGTGGAACAACAGTAAGTTGGATTTTGAAACTGCAAAGGGTTGTTGCACTTTCAACAATAGAGGCATAATATGTTGCTTCTATAGAGGCTAATAAAGAGATGATTTGGTTACAGAGGTTTATGGAGGAATTTGGAAAGAAGCAAGAGAATAGAAGGTTGTACTGTGATAGCAAGAGTTCCATTCATATTGCAAAGAACTCAACATTCCATTCAAATACCAAGCATATACAACTCAGGTACCATTTCATACGATCCGTCTTGGAAGATGGACATTTGAAGTTGGAAAAGATACACACAAGACAGAATCTTGCAGACATGTTAACAAAGGGAGTAATTAGGGAGAAACTAAGTTTCTACTCAGTTTCAGTTGGCCTACAAGCATGAAAGTGAAGATGATAAATTTTCCAGGTCCAAGGTGGATCATTTTCCAACAAGTACAACAACGATGGAGTTTTTATGATCAATCTCCAAGTGGGATATTGTTGGTTGTGGAGCTTGATTATCTTCCTTTTTCATAGGTCTTTGTTTTCAGCCATTTTTATACCCCATGAATATTGTACACCCCTCCATGGTGGGGGGATTCCCCCCCCCTACAGGGGCTCGGGGGCGAAGTCCCTGAAGGAAAAATTTCCTTGTAAAGGTATATTGTAATTTCATAGTAAATATGGACTGTTCATTATAAGGTCGTAGATCTGACGACATAAGTTACGTTAGGTTTTTTTTCCTGTAAGGAAACTCTCTTTTATGAGAGAAATGTATCGCGGATATGAATTATTGTGAATATTGTATTATGAGATAGGACATTGTGAGAGAAAGAAGATGAAGTTACAACGAGTGTGTTGTAGGTTATATCCCTTCATTTGTTGGATAATAAAAAGGAAGGACCTGGAAATTTCTCTGGTAGACGTAGCCCACACGGACTGAACTATGTATATCCATGTCTCTATTGTATTGTGTATCTTCTATGTTTCATTTTCACATTTATTTTTATTTTATTGCTCCATGATCCTATTTTTCTAATAGTCTATAGGTCAACATCTCAGAGTTTCAGGTCAACTACAGAGGTATTGGTATGGTTGTACACTTTTTTTTTATTCTTACTTCTTGTCGTGATATGTGGTATGCTTGAGGCATATTTGGTATGGTGGATTTGGTATTTGGATATGGTATATATTGGTTTCTTGGCTAAGTGAGGAGCACTCTTATACCTGGTTTAACATATGAAATAGTTCTTATAGTTCATATCTTTGAGTTGTTTTCACATGGTTGAGGCATATTCATGTTGTATGGTGGCACATGCATGAGAGATATGCATTGGTTATTAGATATATTACATTGATGATATGGTACATATTTGCATATGGTTGATGGTATGGTTTATGGTACAGATTACACATGGTTGATACTCTAGTTCATGATTCATTATTCCTTATTGATGTATATTTGGTTCATGATTGATGCATGAGACAATATGTATTTTGGTATACAATTGATGTATGGTATGGTACATGTTTATTTGATCCAGGTGGATATTGGTGGCCACCCACCTATTCCAATTGGCTCCTCTTGACAATTTTTAGTTCAACATGTTCTTCTGCAATTCTTTTTAATTGTGGGTTATACACTTACGGGGCTGTCGGAAGCCCTACACATCTTCCAGGTGGATATTGTTGGCCTCCCACCTAATCCAACTAGCTAATTGTGGAATTTTTCATGTCAGTACATCTTTTTGTACTTCCAGGGATGTTTTGGGGTCCTAAACAATGTTTTTTTGGCTTTCCACAATTAAAATAAAGACAAAGTTAGAGTTTGATGACATAATGAGTATCTCTCAAAAATACCTTTCCGACGGGCTATCACGCGCCTAAAACAGAGGTCATATGCAAAATTTACAACCCCAGGAAGTTGAGGTACCGACTTACCCATCGAGGCCCACATAACTTTTGGTGTTTCATCTCCTAGGGTTAGGTTTTTGGATGTATAGGGTTTTGGCATTCATAAGTAATGTTAAAAGGCCTATGGAGCCTCATTTTAATCATTCTGCTCAGATAGATGCGCGTAGTAGCCACATCTCTTCTCACAGATAGATACCACCATTCGAGCAAGTTGTTTTCCGTTATGTAGTTTTACAGTTTCAACCTATTTTATTTATTCAATATAAGTTATTGTTCAATGGATAAATGTAGTTGTTCTAAATATTTTTATGTTATTGTATTCAGTATTTTATTCATTTCGTTCTGCTCATAAATCCAGATCATTGGTATTAGAGCGGTCTACTCTTCATTTATTTTTCTTCGTGTATATCCCTGACAAGATTTGGGTACAAGAAGTTGGGACTCGAACCAGTCGAGCCTTTGCAAGATTGGTTGCACTGAGCTCGACAAAAACCCACGAGGGACAAAAATAAATATGATGGAGCATGAGATCCTTTTAAATTTTTTTTCGAGTAAGCCCTTGCGCAACAAAGGAACGAAATGATGGAAAAATTTTCATAGATCCTTCGATGGCCACCCACAGGAAATGAATCTTCATCAAGTGTCCATGCAACCCCCTTCAAAGTATAGGTAAATTTTTATATTCATTATTTGAAGGTCTGATAGATGCGGATGTTGTAGACAAATGGATGAATTTGCTCGAAGGGTATTTTTCGGTCCACAATTTTTCTGATAGGGAAAATATTACTTTTGCACTCCTCAAGGCCGTCCCCCATGTTAAGGACTAGTGGGATACTTACTCTGAGAAAAGGGCCATAGAGGAATCTAAAATATTTTTGGTTTCCCTCATGTGGGATTCCTTCAGGGATTCTATTAAATGAAAATACTACCCTGTCAGAAGCTATGAGGACCAGTACACCAAATCGACCACCCTGTGTTAGGGAAGGGACCAAACAATACCATATTTCACCAATATTTTCCATACCCTGCACATCAAATTGGGTATGAAAGACTTTGAATGACATCTGGTGCTCAAAGACTGTGGTTGTCTGCATAGATACATTCAAATAGAAATGGAGTTTCTGGACATCACATCATTGGGTACGAATTATAGATATGATGTCAAGATCAAGCATAAATTTAAGAAGAAGAGGCGAGAATTTGGATTTGCAAACTCCTCACAGCCAAAGTAGGGAAAAGGTGACCCCAACCCACAAAACAAGGGACAGAGCAAATATGGCCACTCTCAAGAAAACCAGTCCAAGCCACAACACAAGAAGGGTAATGAGAAGTCAATTAAGGACACGAGAAAATGGTGTGAATACCATAAAATCCCTTGGCACAACACCGAAGAATTCCGCTCCAAGTAGTCACTGGTGGCTGAGCTGAAAGCTTTCGAGTTAGAGGCAGATTCTGACTTCGAATCAAATATAGAAGGAGGGAAGTGGATTATTGATGCTGAACCTAGTGCCACTGTCACTATCACCAAATTCTAGCAAAGTTAACCAGAAGAACCAGAGGAAGGGGAATGTCTCTTTCACTCATAGATGTGGGTAAAGGGGGCTCTGCTTCATTTCAATGTCGATAACGATAGTTAGAAGAAATTAATCTCAGAGGTATTCAAGTGGTTGGACTTGCCAACGACACTGCACCTACATCCCTACACCATCGGTTGGCTTCCCTAAGGAAAATATCTCTGCGTCAGCTAACAATTTTTTTTGCCCTCCAACATCAAGCCCTTAAAAGACGAGGAATTGTGTGATATTTCTCCCCTTGAAGTTTGTGATGTTATTTTAGGAAAACCATATTTGTGGAAGAGAAATGATGTGTATGAGTCTATACCCTATAGTGTTATTATTACTTTGGGTAGACAATTGTATAGGATACCAGAGGTCATGTCGCCAAATGCTATTTCTTTAATCTTTGCTAAGAAATGTAGTAAGGTCATTTCACATACTGGGAAGTTCGAATTCTTTGTGATCCATGCTCACAGTAAGCAAAAGGTCACCGCCAAATTTGTGGCCTCTACACAAATCCTCTCTTTGCAGCAGAAGCAAGTGGACGAGATCGTGGAAGAGTACAGAGACATCTTCTCCTCACCCACCGGGGTACCGACGCACTTCCAAGTCAAGCATCCAATTGATATAACCCTCAGTGCACCTCTTCTGAATGGACCAGTCTATCATTGTTCATTGATGGAAAATGAAAAAATGAAGCATCAGATCCAAGAGATGATTCAAAAATGGCACATCATACCTAGCTCCTCCCCTTCCAGAAGCCCGATTGTACTAGTGTATAGGAAAGATGTGACCTAGCAGCTCTCCATTGATTACAAAGAATTACACAAAATCATAGTCAGGAACTAGTACCCAATTCCCTGAATTGATGGCCTTCTTGACCAACTCAAGAGGGAAAAGTTATTCAGTAAAATTGACCTAAAGTCTGGCTACCACTAGGTTCCCATTGAACCAACTGATGTATGAAAGACAACTTTCAAATCTAAAAAAGGTCTCTTCGAATGAATGGTCATGCCCTTTGTTTTAACAAATGCACCAACCACTTTCATGAGGATGATGGATGATGTATTGAGACCCTTCACCAACTACTTTGTGGTGGTATATTTGGATGACATCCTTATCTTAAGAATAACTTGGGAAGAGCACATGAAACATATTCAATAGGTTTTGAGCACTCTGTGGTAGCACAAGCTATATGCCAACTTGGAAAAATGATCCTTTGGCATGAACATGGTCCAATACTTGAAATACATTGTTGATGAAAATGGGGTACATGTGGATCCAGATAAGATCCAAGTCATCCATGACTGACCAGCCCCGACCACACTAACCAATATTTGAAGCTTCTTGGGACTTGCTAACGTCTACCGACGGTTCGTATTGGGATTCTCCCATATCACATGGGCCCTCAGCCAAGTGATCAAGGGTGGTGGAAGGGAAAATTTCACGTGGGGGAAGGCACAACAATGAGCATTTGATGATCTGAAGAATATCTTGTGCTCAGCTCCAATAGTATCCTTACCCAATCTGCAACAACCGTTTGATATTGAGATTGATGCATCCAACTATATTATAGG
>SNQJ01S0145212.1:13339-24132 GCA_010110895.2 Picea sitchensis
GATATAATAAATAAATGCATAGAGATATCGTGTATATCCAATAATATAACAGAAATGTATCAAAGATGCAACCATAGACGTAGATATACAGTAATACACGATTTCTATTAATGAAATAAATGTACAGAGACTGTAAAAATACAAAGTGAAAGACTCGCTAGAATGGTGGCAGCTTATCTCTGAGAAGAGATGTGATGGCTACTCGCATTCACAAGAAGATGATTAAAATGAGGCTCTGAAGGCCTTTTTACAATAAATAGGAATGCCCAAAACCCTAGACATCCAAAAACCTAACCCTAGGAGATGAAGCGCCAAAAGTCATGTTGGCCACGTTTGGGTAAGTTAGTACATCAACTTCCCGGGGTCGTAACTTTTGCTTACGATCTCCATTTTAGGCGCATGATAGCCCGTTGGAAAGGTATCATCGAGGAGATTCATTTTGGAGGCAATATTGAATGATCTTCCATATTGCTCCCTATTTTCCCAAAAACATCGTTTAGTGCCTCAAAATGGCCCTGGAAGTTAAAAACTGCTAAAAATAGTAAATGACCAAAATTGTCAGAAAACTGTTTTGAGCCAGTTGGAAAAGGTGGGTGGCCACTGATATCCACCTGGATCACCAACTCCATGTTCCACGGTTCCTCCTCCTCCTCCATTTCTTCCTGAGATCCCTCTATGTATGAGATTTCTTGCATTATAGTTTCCTCTTCCTTCTCAAGATTTGTGGGGCTTGTTGGTTCCATTTTGCAGCGTTTTGGAATCTCCTATGTTTTCCTATCTTCTGGGTTGGATCTGCTATCGGGATAGCTAGGATTTGTTCCTATTTCTTCCCCTTTGTGGTTGGTTGTTCTTCGATTGCTAGTGCCTGAAAGTTGTTCAAACTTTTCTTTGATGTCTCTTCTTTGTTCTGTGCTCCCTTTTTCATTGCCTTCCTCTTATTGGGAATCTTTGTAAATCCCTCCCCATATTTTTCCTCTCTCCCCTTGTTTTGTTCTAGGCTTCAGTTTTGGGGACATTCCCTATATAAATGTCCATGTTCATGGCACTTTCTGCATCGAAAGGGTATGTCCTCGTAATATATAGGTTGGATCCAGTCTTGGTCTTGAAATGATATCACTATTGATTCCGACAAGGATCCAACTACATTCATGTACACACAGATTTGTGTGTATGAAGTGTATTTCCCTATTCTTGTTATCTCCGATGTTTTGACATACACACCCAATCTATATCCTATTCCTGCTAGAGTTTCATGATGCCAAAATTCCTGTGGCAAAGAGTATAGTCCGATCCATACCGGGGATGATGTGAAGTCCTCCTTCTCAAGGGCAAACCTCTCGGTCCAATATCTCAGATGTAAATCAACCAAATTAAAGAAATATGGCCCTTCATCAAATATTTTACTTCTATCAACGAAGTAAGAGAAAATTACCATAAAGAAGCCTTTTGATCCCAATTTGATGTCCATGATGCCTTTGAATTTCCATCAGGTTTGAACCCAAGGCATGAGTGCTTCCTCTGATGGCTAGAGTCCCATGAACTTACTGATGAGTGTGTGGTCCTTCATATGTTGGATGTACTCTCCGATAAGCGGGGATGTGGCCTCATACCTCAGGTTCTCCATCGTTTTCAGTAGACATCTGTTTTGCAACGTTTTGTCCTGTTCTTGGATTTGTCCCTTTTTTTGAGTTGGTTGCACCTTGTCCTTTCCTTTGTTTTTGGTAGTCAGGTTGGGTCCCCCTGACATTGCTTCCTTAAATGACTTCTTATTGTTCCCTTCTTTTGTTGCCCGGGTTACTGTGTCCATGCCTTGTTTTCCCCCTTGAGTCTTTTCCGCCTCCTTCTTGTTTCCCCCCATGGTTGCGCTAGTTCCGCTCCTGCCTCGATCCCTTCCTATCCTTATGCCCGTGGTCTCCACATTGTTGTCTGTTGCTTTCCTCGATCCAAACCCTAATCAACTCCTCCTGCCATCGTCTCCTTCCCATGTTTTCTTTTCACAAGTGTGAATTCTATATATGTATTTTTAATAGGATAAAAAATTATGAAAAAATATATGTATATTTAAATAGAAAATTATTTATGATAAAATATTTTAAAAAATATATGCTTTATTTTTTTTGTTTGCTAGTTTGTCCGTGACCTGCAGGACTAGCTTGTGGTTGAGAAACCGCGAATCAGGAACATCTAAGCCGTCAAAATCACCCAGGGATCACACCCGGCCTGAGCCACACCAACCCTTAACGTGGCTGGATTTTTTGTCCACACAGGTTTCGAACCGATGACTTTAACATCATGGAGTGCCTTAACAACACACTCCATCACCAACTATCCTACACCTCGAAGACAAAAATATATACTTTATTATTATAATTACTTCTCATATTTTTTAAAAAGTTATTTATAAATTTTAATTTTTAAAAAATAAAAAAATAATTATATGATTTCCCTGTGATACTATCCAATGATAATTCACGTGAAATATGGACATTATGATACGTAATGAACACAAGACAACAGCCACTATCATGACTCATAATACGATTAACAAATCTCCACTCTCATAACTCGAAAAAAAAGTTTAACCTCTTAAATTATAATTTGACATATTTCTTAGCATAGCCGCCTCCCGCCTCCATCATTGAGATATAACATAAAGGGCTTATTTTGAATAAAACTTTTAAAATTATCCACTTCTAATAAATGTGTTTATAAAAAAACAATTTAAGCATGTCCACTCTTACATTATATTCATCAAAAATACGTTAATCATTTGGGTAATTATCATAATTTATGGTAAGGTTCAAGTTTTTAAAAAATTGTGTGTTAATATTATTTTAAAATATTTATAAGTGAAGTTTTAAAAAAATTGTGTGTTAATATTATTTTTAAATATTTATATGCAAATAATTTTTTATGTATTAAATTATAAAATAAGATGGGGCTATAGGTGTAGTGGGATTTGTTTTTATCTGGGAGGAAATGCATTGTTTTATTATGCTTGGGGATTAGGGACTATGACAAATAATATAGCAGAAGCTTACGCTTTTTATGTAGGGTTAAAATTGGTGAAAGAATGCAATATCTCTCAACTCTCAGTCTTCAGAGACTTAATGTTAATTGTTAGGGAAATTCTCAACATAAACTACATGGAGAACAATCTTCTGAGTGGTATCCTCCATCGACTTACCACCCTAATCGGAAAATTTGATGAAATCAACCTCTTTCATATCAAAAGAGTCATAAACCCTCATCTTGACCTTTGGGCAAAAGAGGGTTCTAGGATGTCACAAGGTGAAATTAATTTAAATAATGAAAAGGGTTTTCCCCATTCCCTAACCCCTCCCCCATGACGTGACACAACCACATCCCCCCCTGCCAGCTGTACAAACCTTGTACTCCAAGCTGCCTTCAAATGTGAGAAAGGTGATGGAGTGTGTGTAAGGCTTAATGGAGTTTGTGTGAGCTTTCCCATCGGCTCGAGTGATTTGGGTTCTTTAAGTAGCTCGTAGAGTCGAGGTATGGCACTTATGATTGTGTTTTGAAAATTGTATGCTCTTGGTTTAGAAGCTTCAATTCTATGAGGGGTTCAGAGTATCGCTCCAGGGGAGAGAAGACGGTTCTGCCATCATTCTTCATTGCCAACCTTTGCTTCATAGGATAGGAATTTGGAGATTCTGGCAGGGGATTCCTTTGGCTTCTCCCCTTGACATCTCCGATAGACTTACAAGTCCATTTTCATTCTTTATTTAATGTCAATTCATTGTGGTGTTGTTCTTTTAATTCTCTTCATGCCCTGCTCTCCTTGTATTGTTTTCACATTCGGTTGGAGTAGTTTCAGGGTTAGTGTTCAAGGATTCCCCATGGATCCCTCGATGAGTGACCTCAGGAAAATCCTCATGTGCTAAAAAGAGTTTGGCCAAGCTAACAATAGAGCCATTTAAGAGCTTATGGCTAAGCTCAGAGAATTTGAAGACATGATGGAAGGACTCTCCCACCGGCTGGAAGAAAAGTTTGGGGAATTCAAGGCTTCCCTCTCTGCTCTAGCTCGCCGAATGGATGAAATGAAAGATGTCTTCCATCAATTTAGAGTCCCATGCCCTCTTCAACGCTCAACTTCGGATTCAATGAACCTTGGCAGACCCTTCCTCCTTGATGTTGTTGCTGAGAACAACTTAGGAAATTCTGATTGAGGTATTGCACTAATGGATATAGAAGATGGGCCTCTTCAACTCTCACAGGCCTCATACATTCAAGATTTTGCCTCAAATATGTAGTTTATAATGTTTTTCAAAATCTGGTGGTGCCTTTGACAATTTTTAAGGATATTATGAGTTTGGAAAATCATAGGAATAACCCAGCAAGGATGTTAAATTATGTTGTTACTGTTTTTGTTTTAGTTACTCAAACTATTCGACTATACACCCTCTTATGTAGACTTTTTAATGTTGTTGCTTTGACGCGACCCTTTTAATATAAATCAGTTCAGTTTGTGTTAATTTTTTTTCTTTATGAGATAAGATGGTTTGTAAAGTATTATTGCATTAAAAACTTTGTTACTTTGGATGTTGGTTTTTGTGAAAAATATTTGAGTTAATGTGATAGTATTGTCCATCATTCAAATATTAACATGGTCGATGATTTCAGTATCATGTCTTGTGGGTCTTCTTTAGTTTGTGGTTATTATCTATATGGTAACATTTTCTATCTTTTTATAATAACATATCCCTATATTAAAATTGTGTTCTACATTAGTTTGTTGAGCTATGGTTTAATGGTTGGATAAAGTGTCACCATGCAAACAATACATGTTCAATCCCAAGTTGATATAGAATCCTTATCCTTATGTGAGACAAAATATTTAACTTCCTAAAATCAATTTTCCTCCATTATTAAACACTTAACACATATTCAACAACCAAACTTAATATAAACACTTAACACATATTCTACTACCAAACTTGATATAAGTTAATATTGATATGATACTTTATCCTTAATACTCATTCTTCACCATATTAAAATGAAACATATTCTACAACCAAACTTGATATAAGTGAATATTAATATGATACTTTATCCTTAGTACTCCTTCTTCACCGTATTAAAATGAAACGTAAATACTAAAATTAACAAACTTCTTCATCATATTAAACTGAAACATGTTCTACAACCAAACTTGATATAAGTGAATATTGATATCATACTTTATCCATATTCCTTCACCATATTAAAATGAAACGTAGATACTAAAGTTAACAAAGTAAATATTAATATCATACTTTATCCTTAATACTACTCCTTAATTTTCGTTCCCACTCACACGTGGATGCTAAAGCCAATATAAATGCTGGAGATAAAATCATGACGAATCAATTCGGTTGCCCACTAATAAAGGAGGGTCAGCGTGCAGCCATTGAAAGAAACCTCACCATCCATATCCATTAAACTTAAAGAAGAATGTACATATAATCCATATCCATTACAATGTATAGATAAACTCATTGACTTATTTTATGGAAAAAATAATTAGAAAAATATGAAGGGAGAATATTTATATAGGTATGGGATATAATTTGGTAAAAGGGAATGTATGTAAATATGGGAAGAAGTTTTAAGTGTTGGTGTAATGGTTAAATTATTTATTCAATGGATTTTGATTATAAGATATAGGTTTGAATTTGGTTGAATATTTGGAGGTTTTTAGTAGTTAATGGTGGAGTTGTTTTCTCTTCAAATATTTTGTAGAAGAGATTAGAGTTTACAACTTTTTTTTTGAAAAAAAGTAAATAGGGGAAAAGTGGTTTTTCTCAATATTTGATATTGAGGAAAAGTGAGTAACATATCACAATGAATCTATAGATTGAGTGAAATATATGCTCTATACTATAGAAGAGACCAAATGCCTCATGTTACTTTGAAAGCAGTCTGGATCCACATGTCTCTTCCTATCTTTTTATAATAATATAATAAGACAAGAAGTCACAAAGAAAACTAAATTGAATATGTAACTTCTCCCAAAACATAACTAATAATGTTGATCATCATTAAAGTGACATAAATAAGTTTTCCTTTGTATAGACCTAGTAAGGATGTATCATATCATCAAAACATTAAGGGCTCTTGTTACTAGGGTCTTGGTGGGTTAGTTGAGTAGGGGTAATGATATTCCCCCACCAAGGTTTAACTCCCCCTAAGCATACTAACATGCTTAGCCCCTTCATTAAGAAGGGGTCATCATGGGGGCATGGTGATGAACAAATATCCTAACCCCTAATGTAATCACTTTTTTAATAATTAAGATGTTGATTAAGTGATGTCACAAAATTAGTGTTTACCATCTTAACACAACTTTACACCTTGGAAAGACTTAGTCATATTGTCATAGGAAGCACATTTGCAAGGTTTTGAACGTAAGCCATCGTCATGGAAAACACTCTAATCTACCACTAGGCCATAGCTTGACAAACTAAAATTTTGGTAGGCCTTAAAGAGAATATGGTAGTGGGCTTGGGACTATAATATGTACATACATGAAATCACTTCTAGGTGTTCAACCCCTACCTCTAGGTGTACCCATGGCTACATCAAGGTGTTGGTAAATCATGTGGGAAAAAACTCAGTCAATGGTGTCCATCATAAGGAGAATGTGAGGGTGGGTTTGAGTCCACACTATGTGCATGTGGGTCATGACCTATTGACGTAATAACTTTAATCACTACCTCAAAATGCCCTTGTGACTACCATAAGGTGCAAGGTGAAGCCCTTGAGAATGGAACCTTGGCCAAGTGTGTGAAACTCCCTGCTCCCTACTACTAGTCCCAAACTTGTTGTGCTTTATACATACCAATTTTGGTTCCTTTGTACTCTTATATATATACATTTAATGAAAATAGAGTTTTGTTATACAAACAATAAATACCCATGTCTCTTGCAAGCATGTTTGCTTCCTTGATTTTGTGTATTAATTGTTTCCTATATTTTAGCCATATAAACATGCATCATGATTGTGGGATCATGAAAAAATGCAAATTTAAAAAAATCTGCACATTATCCCCTCTTAAACCACGGAAAAAATTCAAATACCATAATGTTATGTAAAGATGTGCAAAATCATAACCCAAAGTTATAATGTGGTTCTAATATTACAACCCCATGATTCAATGCAAGCTTATGGACATGACAAAGTTACCCCATGGTTCCATGCAAAATTATGGACATGACAAAGTTGCAAGAGCATATGGTGCAAATTTGTGAAGTTAAGTAGACTACAATTTAAACTTGTAGAAGAAAAGGCTTACAACTGATGTTTCAAAGAAAATCATGTTATAAGATTCAAGAAACATGCAACGCAATGTTGTGAGGATGGACTTATGAAAACCCCTTATACAAACTTTTTAAGTTTGTAATAGAATCATGGCCACATACTTTATTATTATAATATTTTATAATATATTTCTTTAAAAGTATCTATAGTATTTTATTAAATTTTGATTTAAAAAATAATAAAAAAATGATTATACAATTACGTGTAATCATCATAACTCACGACATTATGATACATAATGAACACAAGACAACAACCCCTATCATTACCCATAATACGAACAACCCCTATCATTACCTATAATACGATTGACCACTAACCAATCTCCACTCTCATAACTTTAAAAAAAAGTTTACCCTTTAAAATTATAATTTGACATATTTCTTTTGAAAGCCAGCCTCAATCATTCAAATATGAGATAGAGTGCTGGATTTTTAATAAAACTTCGAAAATTATCCACTTATTATATATTCTAAGCCTCTCCACTGTGGTGTCATTTATAAGAAATATGTGAATAATTTGAGTATTATTATTAAACCATTTTTGGGTGTAGGATAATTGGTGATAGAGTATACTATTAAGACATTTTGTTATATGGAGTTACTAGTTCGAAACCTCGACATACTTTATGTGTCGTGTATGGGGTATCATGGGCACATTTGGAGGTTATAATGGTAGCAGTCAGATAACTCAACCCTGTGTCACATGAGTATGAGCTCAACTAGTTTTTGATTCCATCAGTCACGATTTTATTGTTGTTGTGGTAAATATTTTATTTTATATGGAAAAGGTGTAAAGTTTAAGTTTTAAAAAAAATGTATATTGATATTATTCTTAGGTGTTTATGGGTGAAAAGGGGTGGTAGGTGTAGAGATCATATTTGATCATGATGGAAGAACAAAATCAACCTTTGTCTAGGGATTAGGAACATCTACAAATAATAAATATGAGGCCTATGCTTTGTTTCATGGCCTCCTTTTTGCAAAGGACTCCAACATAAATTCGTTGTTTTTATTGGAGACTCAAGTGTCATCATTAAATCAATGGTCTTGAATTTAGTTATGAAAGACAATAAGTTAGCCTCAATCACCGTATTAATAAAAAAAGGTAGTCAAAACTTTGAGCAGTATCTTACTATACCAAGTTTTGAGAAAACACAATTCTTGGGCTAATCGGTTAGCTAATGAAGCTACCTCTTTCTTGCAAGGGGTCATGGAAAAAAATGGGGGGTGTTACTATTGTAACATCCCCTAAGTTCATAAGCCATTTTAATCATAAGCCACATCACACCCTCATTAATACACAGATGTTCAACAAATATTGTCTCAGTTTTCAAGTGCAGGGAAAGGTCTATCAAGGACATGACCTCATCCTGGATGCATGCAAGAATTAAACACCATCCAACCTTTTGATTCTTTATTTATGGCTTCTCCTTGGCGAGGTAGGAAAATGGACGAGACCTGGGTTGGATTTCGAAGTGGCTCTATAATTCCCAATCAAAATTGAGTTCACCTAGTAAAAGATTATTTATTTCTTCGACTGGTGCATTGGGATTTCAGTTCTTGGGTTGCAGTGTATTGGTTTTTTTAGTGGCTAATATTTGGAGTTCTTTGGTTGTTGGAACATATTTGCATTTCATTATTTGGAGTTTGGTTTTGGGTTCTATTTTTAGGGTAGCATTTTCCTATGTTCCCTTATTGAGTCCATTTCTTTGTCTCGCGGTACAGTTCTTTGGTTATGTTTGGAATTAGATCCTTGGGAATTTTTAGTTCAAGGAAAAAAAAGCACTGGAAGTGCAGTGTCCTTGTGGATTTTCTTCTTGGCCTATGGCGTTTAGAACCCACTCTGTGTGTTGGAAATAGTTCTAGTCAGTTTGACTCCCATTTGACTTTGTCACCCATAGTTATTCTTGTTGTGGATTCAAAATTCATGGATTACAAGGACTTACAAGAGGTTCAAAGAACTCTTTGATGGCATGAAAGGGACTATTTAAAGGAGAAAAGCCTCTCTTTTTTCGATGACCTCTAAGGTCCTTGAAAATAAACATCAATACGTTTCTTAGAGTTGAACAATCATGAATCTCCTAGTCTAACAAAGAAAAAAATTGGACGTTCTTGAAGCAGAGTGCAACATGCTCGGAAATCTGATTCTTAATCTTCTCAAAGACTCTCTCTCCACTGCCTCAAACCATCAGATGCCAATCAACTCAACTCAAGCTAACTTTAAATATGAGGAGACAATTCATCAGATGAAAGACGACATGGATATTGATCAACATACTTCCCTCCCCTCCTATATAGGATAGGAGGAGGCCACTAGTCATCATGTCTTACGATAATATTTATGTTTTCTATAGTTATTGGAGTACTAGGTGTTTTTATCAAGTAGTACACCTGCATGAACAATTGGGATGTAATAATTATAGATATATGCAAGCTCTCTTATGTGGCTTGTGAGAATTGCCAATTTTTCTTAAAACTGTATATCAATATCTTTCGTATACTAGTTGCTAGCTTTGCTACCACCCTTTTAAAATAATATTCCCTGGTTTCGGTTTAAAAAAATGTGTTTGTGGGTGAATCATGTCATTTACATTATAATTATGAGATGAAAATAATTTATAAAGCATGATTGTATTAAAATCTTTTCCATTTTGGATATTGGTTTTGGTGGAAAATCTCTGAGTTGATGTGATAGTGTCTCTCTCACTCTAATACTAACATGGCCACAAGCCTTGTGGTCCATCTTTAGTTTGTGAATGTTATCTATATTGTGGCATATGCTATATTTTTATGATGACATATCCTTATATTGGAATTGTGTTCCACATTAATCTATTGAGTTGTGGTTTAGTTTTTGGATGAAGTGCCACCATGCAAATAATTCATGTTTAAACCCGAACTGATATAGAGTGCTTGTCCATGTGTGAGACAAAATATTAAACCTAATAAATTTGGTTTCCCTCTATCATTAAATATGCTTAACACATATTTGACAAACAAAAATAGTTTAAGTGAATATTAATATGATACTTTAATACTCCTCATTCTCTCCCCAATTAAAATGAGTACTTATAACATATGAATACAAAGTTGGTTTTATAACTCCCAACTAATTAATCAAAAACTTATACACATATTGAAACCTAAAAATGAAATATTACATGAATAATATGTGATGTATTAATCTTAGAAAATGTAGAGTCGCTAATATGAACGCTTCATTAAAAATTGATTGATTTTTTTTTACCAAATGATTTTATTTATTCACATAAATCTAATTTAATATTGAATCTATTATTCTTAAATACAAATTCTTACTTATATATATGATAATGATGATGATGATTAACGTCCACTAAGATCTAGTTGGTCTATCAGATCTTAAGAGGGTAAATGATTACTTGTGATTCTTTAGAATTTTGTTTCTGTGCTCGAAAAGCATTAAGAGAAGCTTTCCAAGATCACCA
>SNQJ01S0145213.1:10760-24095 GCA_010110895.2 Picea sitchensis
CCCCCCCTCAAGAGTCTCCCCTGTTTGTACAAGGACTCCTTCGGAGAAAACCTCTCCCTCCCCTTGCCCCTCTGTCGTTCCCACTCCCCGGTCAAGGGTTATGTTCTTCGATCTAGAGGTCGCCAGAATGATATGCCTCCTTCCAAAGGAGGCCTCACTCTTGACCCACCTCAGTCGTCCAAAGTGGGAAGGAAATCTTATCTTTTCAAAGCCCAAGAGAAGGTTGCAACGAAGATCCAAAAAGGGAGACAAGTTCCAATAACCAGGGCCCTTAGTGCAAGGAGCGCCCGTCAACCCCCTGCAAAATGATCATTCTATCTTTCAATGCAAGAGGGGTTGGGGGCCCCAAAAAAAGCTATCCCTCGAGAGGATAATTTGTAGCCTTAAACCTGACATCATCCTAATTCAGGAAACAATGTGTTCGAGTGAAAAAGCTAGGGAGACTCTTCAATCGTGGCTAAAAAAATGGTCTTTTTGTGCAACTGATGCAGAGGGGATGTCCAAAGGACTAATAACAGGGTGGAGCCCGGATTTTAGGGCCTCATTCTCTTCTTATAGATCCTCAATTTCAGTCAAGTTGAGACACAAAGACAATAACTTTTTCTTTTCAATAATTAACATTTACGAACCTTATGCTAACAAGGTTCCCTTCTGGGAAGATTTGAAAGATGCAAGTGCATTCAGAGACCCCCTAACAGTGGTAGGAGGCGATCTTAATTTCATTCTCTCTTCAAGGGAAGTGTGGGGGGAGTCCTCTAGGGAGGATCGACAAAAGAGGGTTCTTTCTTTCCTTCCAAGAGAACCTTCACCTGGTAGATATGGAGCCGGCTAAAATTACCCCTACTTGGAGGAATCTCAGAGCAGGTAATGAAGCAGTAGCCAAAAGACTCGATAGATTTCTAGTTTTGGAGATTTTCTTGGAATCGAGTTTTCGCTTTAGAGCTTCGGTAGGAAAAGGAGGGATCTTCGACCATAGACCTATTCTTCTCCAATGGAAATTAGGAGAGGATTCTCCCCCTACTCCTCTGAAGATAATCCGGGTCTAGCTAGAGGAGGAGGATTTTAAAAGACTAGTCTACTCTAACTGGATTAAGTTGTACTCATCAAAGCCTGACCCTTTGATGTTTCAATTTGCAGAAAACCTGATAAGGATTCAAAGAGCTACAAGAAAATGGTTGGCCACTTGGAAGACTCAGAGGTTAAGATCAATCATTGAAATTGAGGACAACTTATCAGCCCTGCTCTCAAAAATAGATGAAGGCGCCCTTATCCCGTCCCAAGTCAAGGAGTTAAAGGATTTGGAGTCACACAAGCATTCTTGGCTAGAAAAAGAGGAGCAGGAATGGAGACTCAAAAGTAGGGCGTTGTGGTTAGAAGTTGGGGACAACAATACAAAATATTTTCATCAATTTGCAAATTTCAGAAGGAACATTAACACTATTTGGGAAATCAAAAACAAGGACGAAACGATGAGTAGTTCCTTCCATGAGAAAGCAAAAGTGGGGGCAAGGTTCTTCGAGAAACTCTTTGCTAGCCCAGAAGGTTGTCCGATCGAAGAAATCCTTGAAGTGGTTTCTAAATTCCAGTCGGTTTTCTCTCTCGAAATGAATCAGACTTTGGAGGAAGAAGTAACGAATTACTTGTTGCTCTCTCGTCCATGAAAAATGGGAAGAGACTCGGCCCAAATGGAATTACAGTAGAATTTTTCAAGCATTTTTATGACCTGATCAAGGAAGACTTTTTTATGACAATTAGGGAATCCCAGAGGGCAAGAAAGATTCATGGGACTCTAAACTCTACCTTCCTCTGCCTGATTCCCAAAAAGCAAGAGTCCTCATTCGGGGACTTCCGCCCTATTTCTTGTTGTAATGTCATTTACAAGTTAATAACCAAGATAATTGTGAGGCGTTTAAGACCAATGTTGAGTGAAGTCATAGGAGAAGAACAATTTGGATTCTTACAGAACAGACAAATCCATGATGCGGTAGCTATAACACAGGAGGTCCTCCACTCAGTAAAAAAAAAGGAACCTGAAAGCGGCAATTTTGAAACTGGACTTATCGAAAGCCTGTGATAGAGCTAACTAGACCTCCTTGAGATTGGTTCTCATTCAATTAGGGATGAACTTAAACACTGTAATTTGGATTATGGGGTGCCTCCAAAGCACTTCCTTCGTTGTTCTAATAAATGGTGCCCCTTCTCGGTTTTTCAAAGCTTCGAGAGGGCTTCGCCATGATTGCCCACTCTCTCTCTTTTTTTTTCTTGATTATAGCGAAAGCCCTTAGTAAAATGCTTAACGAGGCCAGAACAAACGGAGTTTTGCAAGAAGTCGGGGTATCAGACTCGAAAAGTATATCTCACTTACTATTTGTCGATGACATATTTTGTAGTGTGAATGGAACTCATGGAGATATTCAAGCCCTTAGAAAAATCATTGACCAGTATTGCTAGGCTACAGGTATGTCCATCAATCTGGATAAGTCTTGCATTATCCTTAATAATTGCTCGGAATCATAATCTAATGAAATGTGAAACATTCTCCCTGCACAAGGAAAGAGTCTCGATGAAGGGTTCAAGTATTTAGGCTTCTACCTCAAATCGAATTGCTATAGACGAAGGGGTTGGGAATGGCTAATTAAAAAAGTGGAAGCCAGAATTTCAATCTGGGTGAATAGATTGTTATCCAAAGGGGGAAGACTAGTCCTGCTCAAGGCAGTCCTGGAGAGTATAACGATATACTGGAACTCCAATGTAGCCATTCACAAGGGGGTGCTGAAAAAGATTCGTAAGATGAGATTCCATTATCTTTGGGCATGAAACATGTTATCAGGCGAAATCCACTTAACAAATGGTCTTCCATAGCTTTGCCCAAAGACTTAGGGGGGTGGGAGCTAAAATACGTCTTCCCCTTTGCAAAAGCCCTGGTAGGAAGAAACTTGTGGAGGCTTACACAAGGAAATTCATTGTGGATGCACGTTATGAATTCAAAATATTTCGCTAATTTGACTATCGAGGAATAGAAACTTGTGGAGGCTTACACAAGGAAATTCATTGTGGACGCACGTTATGAATTCAAAATATTTCGCTAATTTGACTATCGAGGAATGGTTCTGTGTTCCCTTAAAATCCTCTAGAGTCTCGATAGTGTTGAAGGAACTCGTTGAAGCCTTCCCTTTAGAAGGAAAATGTAAAGTCTAAAAGATAGGGAATGGACGTAGCGTCCGTATAGGGAAGGACCCCCGGTTGGGTGCAAGAAACTATTTTGGCCTCTCCATTCCCCTTATGCAGTTTCTTCAGAACCAGAACATAGCCTTGTCATATGACGCCTATATAGGATCCCCTCGGGCTGGAAAGACGCAGCCTCCCTTGGTCTTCCTGAATATATGGCCGAAGGAATGGGAGAAATATATAGGATTGTTATGCGAGAACTTAATTATCCTTGATGATGAAATTGCTGACTCTTTGTGCTGGTCCAAAAACCCAAAGGATGGAACCTTTACAGCCAAGCTGGGTTATAAAGCTTGGCAGGAGGAAAAGTTTGAAGGCTCCAAAAAATGGTGGTGGGGACCGATTTGGAAAATCAAAGCCCCTCCCAGATGTAAAATCACCTTATGGCTAGCCCTCAATAACAAACTGTTAACATGGGACAATGGTTTAAAAAGGGGCTGGAGTGGCCCAGGAAGATGTCCTCTTTGTAAATCTGATTCTGAATCAATTGCTCACTTATTCATTTATTTCCCTTATGCAACACAGGTAATGAAAACAGTAAAAGACCAGCTGACCAATTTAGAAAATCAGAGCCCCTCCCAGATGTAAAATCACCTTATGGCTAGCCCTCAATAACAAACTGTTAACATGGGACAATGGTTTAAAAAGGGGTTGGAGTGGCCCAGGAAGATGTCCTCTCTGTAAATCTGATTCTGAATCAATTGCTCACTTATTCATTTATTGCCCTTATGCAGCACAGGTAATGAAGACGGTGAAAGACCAGCTTAAGGTAAATTCAAGCTAGAACAAAGAAAATCTGGAAGAGTGCCTAAAAGAGTGCCTAAAATCTGGAAGGGTGCACTCTGAAATTATACAGCTCGCATGCAGAGGAACTGGACAGAAACAGAAAATTCCACCAAGAAATATAGGTGGGCACCATCTAAAATTCCCACATAATGACTACTACAGCTCTCGAAATGTTTTATTTGACTAAAATAAATGACAGAATCACTGGATACACATTTACCGTAGAGAGAATAAATCTATAAATCAAATCTATTGCCAAATTTAATGGATGCTTGCAAGAGAAAATCCATCTTTCCCAAACTGACACAGTTACAAATCCAAACTAGCATAAGATACACTGACAACAGCATGCCTAACCAGACTCGTAATGTTGATCAAGCCTGGAACCCAGACCAAATAAGAAACTGAATTTAACAGGGATGATCTGTTTCCCTTACATGCAGATGACATAAACTGAAGTAAAACGTATGCATTCTATGACATTACAAAAATCAGCGATAAGATTGGAAATCTAGCTGTACTTACAATAATACCATGAGCACCACGATAATAGCTACTTGTTATTGTTCTGAACCGCTCTTGTCCTGCAGTGTCCCACTGAAATTGAACAGCTTAGTCATCAGATATGCCAAAAATATATTTATTACCCTAAGCACAAACAGTTTTACTGCAAAAGCCCAAATGACTTCAATGGAACAATCTACTTTCTCTTTTAATTGTATTTAAATTTTAGAGGAAAACAGCTTTCAATTCATAAAAACAGCTTCCATGCATTCCCCAAAAATAAAATAATAGATAACATGAAATAGCAAGACTACACAATCCAAAATTCATGGCATTGCTTGCTTACAATTTGAAGTTTTATTGTCTTCCCATCCAATTCCACTGTACGAATTTTCTGTACAAACACAATTGCTGATAAATAAGTTCACTGCACAACAGCCAAATTTATACCACATCTGGAAAATCCACAGGATTAAAACATATACAATCAAAATGAAATTGTTAAAATAAATTAGCAACTAAGATTGCTTACAAAATCAACACCAATGGTACTGATATAGCTCTCCAGATATGAATCATCCTACAGTCAATTTGTAGTAATAATTAGTATGACTGCCTTGAGCTGTAACTACCCTAGCACGACCGATTTCGTCCCCGTGTCACTAAACCACAAAACGGAATCACTACAGAGAGGGGTCTTTTCATTTATGCAGACAAAACCACATGAATGCAATATGGCAAAAACTGTGAGAATTCAAAAGCTAGCATTCAAAGGCAACAAAGAAAGGGATAGTGATAGAACAGTACCGCAAACCTCAGAAGAAGACAGGATTTTCCAACACCAGAATCACCAATTAGCAAAAGCTTAAATAAATAGTCACTGCAAAGAATAGGTACTTCAGAGTTAGGATAATTTGCAAGTATAACTTCATCTCAGATCAAAATTCTGAATTTATAACAGGGGCTGGTTGTTTCCGGTACATGTGCCATCCCTCTAGTAAAATACTTGATCATCCAAACCCCAATGCATTGACAAAGCATGATCTTCCAAAAAACTTAAGGCATCCTTGTCAAAGTGACTTGCATTTCCAGTTAATATATAGATTAGCAAGAAATGTCTTATTGGCATGCTTTACTGCCTCCGCCAATATTTCCTCCGAAAGGAAATCGGCTCGACATTATGTGGATCTCGAACCCTCAAACGGTAAAAGATAATTAAAGAAAGCTAGATCGCAGTAATTTTCAAAGATCCTAGTCTGATTAAAGCATAAGATTGACCCTGTGACTCGTAAATTCACCAAAGTATATACACAAAAATATATACCAGGTGCCGTAAATTCCAATTAATCATATGCATTAAATATGCACCAATGGCCTTAAAATCCAAATGCATTTATACAGAAAATATATATCTAACCCTAAATTTCAACACAAATAGCTCGCTGAAAAAGTGAATCTTAGGTTTCTGACACTTACTATTCAGGATTCATGGTGGAAATTTGAAATCTTCCGAAAACGCACCGAAAAGATAAAAATTGGCCCTCAGGTCCACCAATTTCTGAGAACTTTAAGCCGCAGAAGTCCAAATGGCCCTCAATTGCAGGGCTACAGGGCTTCGAACGGCAGATCTCGATTCAATTTTGAGTGATTTCGATGAACAATTGATCGAATGATTTCCAAGGAAGGAAAACAACTAATTTGCTAGCGAATGAATCTTTCCGCTTGCGCGAATTTGAAGAAATAAGGTGCCGAGGGAGATGGCCACGTGGCATCCACCGGCGTCTTCCGGTGGAACGAACAAGGAACCGAGTGAACAGTCGAAGAAAAGTGGTGACGGCGGACAAAATAAAATGTTTTTTATTTACGATATATTCATGGGGCCACTTTTACATTTAGGAAAAGTTGGAAAAATCACTCACGTTGGTTAGATCCATATGTAGAGATACTTATTTTTAATTTTTTTAACTATAACAGTATAATATTTAAAAATATTATAATTTTTATTTCATTATAAAATGAAAATTATATTTTTTAAATATTGAAAATATGATTAAAAAATATAAAATTAAAATTGTATATTTAATGTATATGTTATTTTTAATTTCGTGTTATTTTTGTAAAAAAGAAAGGTATAGTTTAAAAGTTTTTGGCAACTCAATTATTAGGGCACTAATATGTAATCTCAACCATTGAAATTTGCAATTTTCTTATTTTTCCACTGGATTTTGGGTAAAACTAGTAGAAAAAAGTGCCTCGAAAAGAATAAAAACTTAGAATGTTTAGAGTAAGTCAAAAAGAAATTGCAATAACTAATAATTAATTAAAAGGTTAGAGATTAGGATTCATAAAGAGAACCAATTCATAAGTATCACTTGTGTGAAGTCTATTTAATCCACCTATAGGGGCTTTAGGTACAACTACATCCCTTGTGGAGGAAACCCACTATCCATATCCTCTACTCTATCCCCCGAAGAAGGAATGGATTCCCAGTCGACACTTATGATTGTTGATTAACCCTATTCCACGTCATTATTCAACATCTGTTCCTCCAAAAAAATCTCATTGTTTGATATTGATTTGATCTCTTTTTTCCTAGGAGGACGAGCTCAAGCAGGAGGACAAATAACATGTAAATGCCCTAGAACTTGACATATTTGACACATTAATGTTGTGTTCTCGTAATCCAAAACCCTAGTGTATTTAACTTTTTTTCCATTTGAGAATCATTTTGTTCAAAAGACCCTTACTAAGGTCTATCTCAACACATATGCGAACATATGTGCACAATCTTGCTATAGCACTCTCAAGATCTGATTTTATGAGTGCCCAAAGTATTCCCAATTAAAAGGTTAGAGATTAGGATTCATAAAGAGAACCAATTCTTTATCTAAATCATAAGTAGTCAAAAGGTGAGAGATCAGAATTCATAAAGAAAACCAATTCATTATCTTAATCATAAGTATCACTTGTGTGAAGTCTCTTTATTCCACCTATAGGGGCTTTTGGTACAACTACATCCCTTGTGGAGGAAACCTAGTATCCATTTCATGTACTCTATCCCCCGAAGAGGAATGGATTCCCAGTCGACACTTATGATTGTTGATTAACCCTATTCCATGTCATTATTCAACATATGTTCCTCCAAAAAATTCCCACTATTTGGTATTGATTTGATTTTTTTTTCTTAGGAGGATGAGCTCAAGTAGGAGGACAAATAACATGTAAATGTCCTAGAACTTGATATTTTTGACACTTGAATGTTGTGTTCTCGTAATCCAAAACCTTAGTGTATTTAACATTTTTCCATTTGAGAATCATTTTGTTCAAAAGACCCTTACTAAGGTTTATCTCAACACATATGCGAACATATGTGCACAATCTTGCTATAGCACTCTCAAGATCTGATTTTATGAGTGCCCGAAGTATTCCTAGTTAAAAGGTTAGAGATTAGGATTCATAAAGAGAACCAATTCTTTATCTAAATCATAAGTAGTCAAAAGGTGAGAGATCAGAATTCATAAAGAAAACCAATTCATTATCTGAATCATAAGTATCACTTGTGTGAAGTCTCTTTATTCCACCTATAGGGGCTTTAGGTACAATTGCATCCCTTGTGAAGGAAACCTAGTATCCATATCCCCTACTATATCCCCTGAAGAAGGAATGGATTCCCAGTCGACACTTATGATTGTTGATTAACCCTATTCCACGTCATTATTCAACATCTGTTCCTCAAAAAAATCCCCATTGTTTGATATTGATTTGATCTCTTTTTTCCTGGGAGGATGAGCTCAAGCATGAGGACAAATAGCATGTAAATGTCCTAGAACTTGACATATTTGACACCTGAATGTTGTTTTCTCATCATCCAAAACCTTAGTGTATTTAACATTTTTCTATTTGAGAATCATTTTGTTCAAAAGACCCTTACTAAGGTCTATCTCAACACATATGCAAACATATGTGCACAATCTTGCTATAGCACTCTCAAGATCTGATTTTATGAGTGCCCAAAGTATTCCTAATTAAAAGGTTAGAGGTTAGGATTCATAAAGAGAACCAATTCTTTATCTAAATCATAAGTAGTCAAAAGGTGGGAGATCATAATTCATTAAGAAAACCAATTCATTATTTGAATCATAAGTATCACTTGAGTGAAGTCTCTTTATTCCACCTATAGGGGCTTTAGGTACAACAACATCCCTTGTGGAGGAAACCTAGTATCCATGTCCTCTACTCTATCCCCCGAAGAAGGAATGGATTCACAGTCAACACTTATGATTGTTGATTAACCCTATTCCATGTCATTATTCAACCTCTATTCCTCCAAAAAAATTCCATTGTTTGATATTGATTTGATCTTTTTTTTCCTAGGAGGATGAGTTCAAGCATGAGGATAAATAACATGTAAATGTCCTAGAACTTGACATATTTGACACCTAAATGTTGTTCTCTCGTAATCCAAAACCTTAGTGTATTTAACATTTTTCCATTGGAGAATCATTTTGTTCAAAAGACCCTTACCAATGTCGATCTCAACACATATGCGAACATATGTGCACAATCCTGCTATAACACTCTCAAGATATGATTTTACGAGTGCCCAAAATATTCCCAATATCCTCAAAAACTAATAAATACTAGAAATGTAATGGCAAATTGGGAAGGAAAACCCAAAATGCCATTCCTGTAACTAACATAGAGTTAAGATCAAATTTTGTGAACCAAGGGGATATAAAAAGTCACATGCTTCCACAAAACCAAGGACCCTCCCCAAATGCTTTCTGATATTCAACATGAGTAAAAATGAACAATAAAAAAAAACTTTGGAGTAGAGAGAGATCTTGCAAATCTTTGTCCATGTAACATCCCTAGTTTTAATCCCCGTAAATTGTAATGTAATTGTGCAAATACGATTTAGGCTAGCGAGTCAGTATGTTATGGGCCAAAGAGCATGTATTGATCAATATGGCCGAGGGTCAAGCTATGTAAATTGTACATTGGAATTATTAATAAAAACAAATCGTTGGTTGCGATATGAGAGGGACGGTAACATTAGGAAGCTATGATTCCACAGGAGAGTGGGCTAAAGGAGGGGTCCAAGGGGTTCTACATGCCTAATGAACCCAAGTCATTCTTTTATAAATTATTGTTGTTGTTAAATATTTGCCCTTTCGACTTCTTAGCTTAGTCATTAAATTCATGTAAGAGGTTGGTGGGCAAGTCATCTCACCTAGATATTGAAGCATTGACTAAGTACACTCATGTAAGAGGTTGGTGGGCAAGTCATCTTACCTATCTATGACAACATGGGTTGGGTACAATCCTTCTTGGGAAATGTGAGAGAGAGTCAAAGCAAGCATGAATTAAAAGGAAATTCAAGTAGAGTTTTTGGATAGTTTTTACAGGTTTTTGGAGAGCAAGAGGGGAGCTTAGTGCTGGGAAAAAGCATCAGTTGTACTAGCCATGGAAAGACGGCTTTGTTGGGCTAAGTTTTATGCTAGAAAGTTAGGTCCTGTCCTTGTAAGTGTGTTTCCTATTGAGGAAACTACTCAAGAGCCTTGAGAAGGTTGTTGTGAGCACTCCTAGAACAATGGAGAATTCATGGAGTCCCCAACTGAGAGATTTCTTGGCCAATTGTGCGCTAGAGCCCTAGAGGGAAGTGGGATAGCCCGAGGGACTGCATGGCAGAGAAGGGGATCCCATTCCTTGGGTTGTGAAAGTTGAGGGGAAAGAGAGTTGGTGGATTGGAATTGTTGTTAGAGTTAGAAACTTAGGTTTTCGATTATTGTGTGCGGACAATGGACAACGAAGAAAGCTAGACCCCCTTGTGGACTTGTAGCCCTAGATCGAGGGTGGCTTTTTATTGAGAGTAATGAAACAACAAGCCTACAATTGGGAGGAACGTCCTTCGTACACAGCCAAATGGTTCTTATGTAAACAAATAAGTGTTTTATTCTACTTCTTATGTGTATTTCCATTGTGTAAATGTTTATGGATTGTTATGTTCATTGTATGGTTACATTCATGAGATTTTAATATGTTGTTAAATGCATGGAAATTTCGGGCATGTTGCCTTTATTAATTTTTATTTGTATTAGAGCATTTTATTTGGTTTAGCAGGTAGGATATTTTACATTTGGTATCAAAGCCCTGGTTCCAACATCGGGCCTACATGGGTCTGTTGCATAACAACAAAGTTTTATTTTTGTTCAAGTGAGAAAAATCCCTAAACTCGGATTTTTCTTTGGAGTTATCCAATGTGGATTTGATTTGATATCTGAGTGGTTGAACTCAACACAAAGGGCCCAGTCTGGGGTTTTTGCAACAGTCGCGAGTTCACGTTATGGAAAATTGACTAAGTGTTGAAGTTTTTGTGCATATCTCACGGAAATAATTTTCGTGTGACAAGATGTGTATCAAAATTATTTTTCGTGTGATATAGTGTTTTCTCATAGGAAAATGGATTTTTGACTTCGAATATTTCTTGAAAAAGTTGAAGGATTTTGTGTGTCGCACAAAGATAATTTTGTTGCAATATAGTGTGTATCACATGAAAAAAAAGTTCATGCAATACAGTGCCATTGCCTGGGAAGAATATAGGTTAAGGACTTAGAAAAATTCTTGAAAAGTTGAAAAGTTGAAAAGTTATATGTTTCACATGAAAAAAAAGTTGGTTGTTATGCGGTGTATCGTACCAATATAATCTTGGTGCGATACACTGCAAAAGGGAACATTTCCAGAGGTGCGACACTGAGACAAATTTTGAAGAAATTTTAAGCATTTCGCATGAAAAAAAGTTCATGCAATATGGTGTGTATACACAGTGTTTTCACCGAGAAAGAAGACAAAAGACTTAGAAAAATTTTGAGAAATTTGAGGGAAAAGTAGGGTATCACACACAAGAAAATTTGATGCGATGTGATGTATCATGCCAAAATAAAATGGGCACGATACACTGCATGGAGGGAAAGTTTTTGGCAATGCGATAAAGAAGGGGGATTCTTTCCTTTATTGCGGTAAATTATAGTTGGTGCAATACACTGCAAGAAAGGAAGTTTTTGAGTAATGTAGTGAAGGAAGAAATAAGTTTGAGACTTAGAAGTTGTTAGAGAAAATCAACTTATCGCACAAAGATAAAATTTGTGCGATACACCACAAGAAGAGAAACTTTCTTGCGATGTGATAAAGGTGATGAACCTCCTTTTTGCAAGAAAATAAACTTTCTTNTAAGTTTGAGACTTAGAAGTTGTTAGAGAAAATCAACTTATCGCACAAAGATAAAATTTGTGCGATACACCACAAGAAGAGAAACTTTCTTGCGATGTGATAAAGGTGATGAACCTCCTTTTTGCAAGAAAATAAACTTTCTTTCAATGTGATAAATGGTGAAAGGTTTCCTTTATCACAGGAAAGAATATTTTTTTAGGTGTGATAAGTTTTTAGGAGGTGCGATAAGGTCGTTGCACAAGGGAAAATTTTGAGGCACAATGTGTCATGCCACAAAATTTTTGGGTGTGATACGTCGTAGGTCTAAACATCTTCTAAGATGTGACAAAGGAAAAGAGAAGATAATATAGGAGAGGAAAATTAGAAGATAATATAGGAGAAGAAAAAGAGAAGAAGAGAAGAAAAGAAAAAAAAAGAGAAAAAGAAGAGGAGAGAAGAGAAAAGAGGGAAAAAGAAAAGGAAAAAAATGAGGATAGATTAAAAAAAGTCTGGAGCTGAATGCTTGTTTTGGCCATAGTAGGAGTAAGATAACTTAGAATTATATTAAATTTAAAATGTATCTGTGTTGTGTCAAAGCTTATAAAAATGTCAATGATGACCAGTCGCCAATTTTGCTTCAATTTTTCTGGAAAATCTAAATTTGTGATTTTTTAAGAACAGGGTGGTGCTCAGTGACAGGCACCTGGATGAAGATGAATTTTTTATAGGGATTTCAAAAAGTAGGAATGAAGATACCTAATTGGTATTTTGGCGAAATTCTAAAGGTGTTGGAGTGGAGGTGCCTAAATAGTGCAAAATCCGTTATTTCAAGTCACTTTGGGGGGGGGGGATTTTTGAGATTTTCAAAGGGGGGAAAGGGACCCTAGATAATAAATCCATAAAAAATTAATTACTCAACATTTTACCTACTCATCAATCCATACAACTTGTCCTTGAAGAAGTTTTTTCGAATCTGCTCGGTTTGGGAGATAGTAGTTTTCGCTAAAAACTTAGTCTGGGGAAAATGCAAGAACAAAGTTGTTAATTCTATATGAATGCAAAATTTGGATGGAGCATCAGATTCCCAAACAGAAATTTTTTGTGTACTCACTATCAAGAATACTATCAGTGCTCAATACATATGTTTTCTTGTTTTTTTCTAGGTTTTCTTCTACAGGTGGCAGAAGTTTGCCTCTTGAGCCATATTGCACCAATGAAAAAGGGTACAATTTAATAGAAATGGAAAATTCGGGAAGCCATAATTCTCAGCTCATAACTCAGATTGAAGCATGAGTATGGTCATTGGAAAGGTAATCCAATGGACAAGATGACAAATGGCTTAATTTCTCCATGAAAGAAGTTGTTTCTTAAAGCTGCAAGAAAAAAGACAATTGGACTCCATGAACCATGCAATTACTTAATATAAGAGATTTCCAAAACAATGTCAATTTTGGAAAAACATCTCCAGATGATAAGGGTATATGCCAGATGTAAGTATTGGGTAAGGAATACTATAGATGCTTGTGATGGTGCATATGTAGTGGTGTAGAGGCACATTTGGAAGTGCAACAACCTAACAATGAAAAGAGGTTATGATTTTAATAACAA
>SNQJ01S0145214.1:12897-24072 GCA_010110895.2 Picea sitchensis
AGACTAAATCCGGGGAATGGTTCCTCCTGAATCCAAACGCTAGAGAAAAATTATCTACATATGAATTTAAAGAACAAATCCACCTACAGGAGAAGATTTTAACTTTGAAATCATATTTCGAGGTATGATTGTCTATGTAAAGATGAGCTTGAAAGATTTTGAACTATTTATAGGCACCAGTTTACTTCTGTAATTGAAGTTCTAGCAGACTTACCTTTGAATAATTGAATTTGGAAGAGGCCTGTACACATAGTACTTATATATATATATATATTTGTACAGAAGGTATACGGATACCAGTGCAGTTAGTATTGCGTACAAACCATTTCAATAGATGAAGTAGAAAGACCCACGCGGAAACCTGTCGTCATAGTATTCAATAAATAATTGTGGGCCCAGTATTTCGGGGTTTCGCGATTCGGGACTTCGTGACTCCAGTTGCAACGTTCTAAGCCTTTCGATTTCCTGGGTCCCAAAATGCCAAAAGGGGCTTAACAGGTTTGGCTCTTCCTGTAGCCTTCGCCCATGCGACCACGCCTTGTGACCTAGGCTATCTCCTCGGAGCACGTCGCGATTTCAGGGTTTGTAAGGTTGCGATGTAACTCCAACCTTTCCTCCTTCTAATCCCCGAAGTCTGAGATTTTCCTCTCTGTTTTCCCCGAAGAGGAAATGCCAGAAATTTTTTCCCCTCGAGAGATCAATGGACCTGATTCTTTCGGGATTTTCACAAACTGGGAGTTCACAATGTAGCATCTACAAACCTCCTTGCGTCTCCAAAACTTGAACTCCGAATCAGTGAATTTCAAGGCACGAGATCATCGAGTCCTATTTCTTCTCATCCAATGGACGTTATTCCTCCTGAGCTTTTAAACACTAAAGGACGAGCAGTCTTAACTTCCGCACAGATCTACGAGATCCAACGGTCCACGGGATTTCGGTACCTTTCCTGAGGAAATTTCACTGTCCGTTCTTCTAAGTATATCTGGCCAAAATGATTTCGCATTCTACCACCGAATCTTGACTCTGCGAAACGATCTTTGATCCCCGCCTCCCTTTAAGCACTTCAAAGGTGCTATCCCTTATGAGCGTTATCCCTCTGAACATCAAGGGTTCCTTCGACCTAAGTTTAGACATCGCCTTTATACATTTGAGTATGTTGGTGTAGTTTGAGAATTTAGGGAAGAATGGAGTCATGAAAGGAATTTACCCACAGAAGATTTTCTGTTCGAATAGATTAGACTGGTGTAATAATATCCTTATGGACAGAGACGAATCGTTCCTTCTCTTAAATTCTAAACTTAAACGAAAATTGATTTATGTCATAGAAAAAGGAAATTTTTTTTTTATGGTAAATTTGAGGTTCATTACACATGCCCTCCAAGCTTCAATTCATTCACCGACTTTGAGGTTGTCACCAATTTCTCTACTAGATGGAGAAAAATGATATAGGTGGATGAAAAGAAGGTTCAAATATGAGATCTAATGAAAGACTCGACTCGTCATCTACGAGATCTGGCGAAAGACTCGACCTGACAAGAGAGGCGACTGTTTCTTTTTTTAACGAGCTTGACACAAGAAAATAATTATGCTCAAGGCTCCGGGTTCAATCCCCAGATTGTTGTTTCATTTTTTAACAAGCTTTCTACAGAGAGGAAAACTATGCTCAAAGCTTTTGTTTCATTTTTTAACGAGCTTGCCACAGAGTGGAAAAACTATGCTCGTGACCTCTATTTCATTTTTTAACGAGCTTGCTACAGAGAAGAGAAATTGTGCTCTTGGACTCTTCTTGATCAAGGCTTCCAAGAAAATAACACTCTGGGAGGACACCACGTCAAGGGACAAAACTCAGTCATGGCTTCCAAGAGATCTTCACTAGATGGAAGAAAATCACTCTAGAAAGAACACATGTTGAGGGTCGTGACAAGGGTAAGGAGATCAGGCTCCAATAGCCCTACCGAAGAGATCACCATGTCAACTACCAGATCCAAATCATCGGGAGTCGAAGTCATGGGAGACAATGCCACATAATTAACATGTGGCTGGGGTGATACTATCTGCGTATAAGAACCATTTACGGAGGTAATCTAGTCACAACCTATCAATGAAAGTTGATCAATAGTCACAATTCTTCCATTGTGAGGGAAATATATCACATGAAAAAGAGTGGACACAATAGCTTTCATGGAATAGACATAATCCCTCCCAAGGAGTAAAGTGAAATCCAAGGGGTCTCGGACTACCATGACATCAATAAAGATAGTTTTCCCTCCCAAAGTTACCGGAAACTGAGGAAGGGTCCCTAAAGGTTGACTAGTTCTTTTTTTAAATGCTAATAGATTCTGTGTAACCGGTGCAAGCTGAGGACAACCCAAAGCGTTCCAAGCAACAGAGGACAAAATACTATTGGACGCACCTTCATCTATCAACGTTTGAGGAACGTCCCGACCACAAACCTGAACTGTAATCTGGAAAGGAATGTGAGAGGGAAGACGAGGTCCAGTTAGCACACACCAATCAAAAAGGATGGCCTCATTGCTTGAAGGGGGTTTCGCGGGAGAAGGAAGAATGTCCCCCAGCACGGTAGATTCTGTATCAATGAGAAAAATGTGGGCAGTATCGGGTTTACTCTCTAGAGGGAGAGTAGGATCGACCGATGATGGGATCGAATCGACTACGCTAGCACTCTTCAGAGAAAGAGTGGGATTAACCGATGATGTAACCAAAGTAATCACTTTGGCACTCTTCGGATGAAGGGTGGGACTGACGAAGGAAGGGACTGGATCAACCACTTTGGCAATCGTCAAGGGTGGAGTGGGATCGACCGATGATAGAATCGGATCGACCACTTGGGTTTCATTCTCCAAGGGGAGAATGGGGTCAACAGGTGGAAACAGATCGACCGCTTTGTTGTCACTCTCTAATGGGAGAGTGGGGTTGACCGAGGATGAAAACAGATCGACTACTTGGGTTACACTCTTTTGATGAAGAGTGAGGCTGATCGATGATGGAACTGGATCAATTACTTGGGTTTGTGGTTCAATCGAGGATGAAACTAGATTGACCACATGATCAACCGGACTGATTGGGGATGGAACCAGATTGACCAGTCCATCAACTAACGATGGGTTGGGTGAAAGCTTACAATAACCTTTTGGAAGTTGAAGTTTTTCCAAAAGAGAAGAAGCCTCTTCCATATGAGGAAAAAGGTGAGAATAATAATCACCATTGCATAACATGCAAGGGAATTTCACAGTTGTCTTCTTCTTACCAACCTTAACGTCACTAGTTGACGGGGTATCACCGACATGACCAACAGAGGTTGATGACGTAGAGGACCACATTTCTAAGACCTTGAGAATACCAAGGCAATCCCTTAGAAAGTGGTCACCCTTACAAAGACTACAAGGGAATTGGGGTTTCGGATTCTTTATTTTAATCTTGTTGACCTCATCAAAACCCCCAATACTATTAATAGTAACTGGTTTCTTGGATTCAACATCTGATGTTGTTGGGGCCTTTGTCTTTTTGGGGCTCTTCTTCTTCTTCTGATCAACCTGGCTACTTTCTTTAAAGCTTTCACTAGACGAAGAAGGAGAAAGGGAAGGAAACTTAATGGGTGAAGAAGGTGAAAAGTCGACATGAGGTTGATGTGTGGGTGGTGTGCTAACATCTAAAGTATTAGGTGCAGTTGAAACATTGGGAGGATTCAAGATCACCGGAGTGGGGAACAACCAAACCGGTAATTCGATGGTGAGTCTCAAAAGACTCAGTGTGGCAATGTACAGAGGACCAAAGTTTCCATATGAAGTAAGGGTATAAGGTTCCCCAAGAGAAGGGGTTCCTCCATTGGTACTCTCAGGATTTGATGCCATTAACACTGACTCAACCTAAGGTCCACTAAGTAACACAACCAACACACGCTATGAATCTGAGAAGCAAACGATCAAACAAAATCTTCCCACAATGAAACCACTAGTTGGTGATGAAATCCAACGTCGCGAGATCAAAATAGGAAGAGGCAGGGGTAGAGAGGATGGATCAGTTACGTTGGTGACATGCTTAATGGACTTACGCCTTGGTGTAAGCTTCCACACAGTAATTATGGATTTACCCTCCAAGGAACCCGAGTGAGTTTGACCAATGTCTGTTCCAGGTACAGTGAGACTTCCCTTCACCGTCACCTTGTGTGGGACCCTAAAGACTATGGCTACTAAGGTCACCAACGCGCAGTCAGTCCGATCTGAATGTATGGGTAGGATAACAAGTCTGAAATCAACTCGAGAGGCTCCCACACATAATCGTGGGTATACCCTCAAGTGACCCCCAATATACGATCTGACCACTACAAACAGTTGAACCACAGAGGGATAATCTCCGTAACTCACCCGAATGTGACCTCGTGCGTAAACCCTGTGTGAGAGGGGGATCCCAAAAATCCTATGCAAAAATTGGATTTTCTCTCCCTATCGCAAGATGCTAAGTTTTTTTGATAGCTTTGGAAAGTTATCCTTTCAACCTATTCCAAATCCCTACACCTTAAAGTAATTTAGGTTTGCTAACAAAGATGTAAAAAGTTTAATAAATTTTAGTTAAGTGTTGATTTAATGGTTGTTGTTTACTCAGAGGTGTATGAGAGTGAATATTGATGATATTATGACTCAGTTCCCAAAACATGCATAACAAATGATAAGCAATCTTTTCTTTCAATTAATGTCTAATTAAGGGAAGGAGAAGGATTTCCCTTTCACTATCAAACACCAAGGTGAAATGACCTCATGCAATAGTCCTCAATAAGGAATCCAATGCAATGATAAAATGTTTGTATGTGACTCATAACTAGTAGATGTAAAGCTTCTTATGCTAATCATTCTTCAAGAGTTGTGAGATTTAAGCAATCTTGAAGTAAACTTCACATAAACCAAAAGACACCCTTGTTATGATCAAACAAGAAACATAAAGCCAAAAACTCAAAAGGAAGGAGAAATATCTTGGACAAGATGACTCAAAGATCATAAAGAAAAGTACAAAAGACCTTTGAAACTCCTTACAAAGTTTTCACTCACTCAGATAAACGAGAAGAAAACGACAAATTGACTCCAAATCGTGAAGGACAAATTGCAAAGTAGGACAAATGTCAAAAAATCGAAACAAAAGAGGATGAATCCTTAGAAAATAGGGTTTTAAAGGCCAATACTAAGATGGACTAAAAGTATGAGATCCTGAGCAAATGCTAAAACCAAGAAATAGCTTCAGAAGATGAGAATTTTGGAGAATTTCTCACAAAAATGGGGTAGCACTCTGGTGTAACGGACACCAGAGGGTTCCAATGCTCTGTGTAAGGCTACAAGGGAGTGCTAGCACTCTGACAACAATAGGAGGGGAGCGCTCTACTCCAAAAACTCAAAAAAACAAGAAAAATCAGTCAATCAGGGTGATCATGATGACATAAAGAGGCAATCAAACAAATCTAAGGATAAAAAAGACAATGTGGAGAAGATCAAATCAATGGGAAAAGGTCCAAAACAAGATTTGGGAATGGAAACAAAAATCAGAGCTCCTCCCCAGTGGAGTTGCCAATTTCTGTTGAAGGTGAATCCCCCTACGGACAAGTGGATTCCCTCTTGGCCTCTAGACTCCCAAGACCAAGATAGAAAAGTACTTAACATGGACACTGACTTCCTTTTATATCTAATAAAGCTAATGAATGAAAGAGAAGGAGAAAGATGTGTACCTTATTAGTGACATTTGTCCTTGCAAAGTCCTGGCTGAGCTTTGATCCTGAGCTCCCTGATAGATCCTGTAGGACAAACAAAGGTACAAAAGACTTCCTACTCTACTAAGATGATCTCAAACATAGATCCATATACTACAGACAAACTCATATGGAACAAGCATAATTTTGAAATAAACAGGCCAAGCATTGATTATTAACGAGAACCAGTGAAAGTACTTACAATCCTTTGAATGAAGGTGCAACAGCTTCTTCCAGTTATCCTTGTCCAACCCCTTTGCTCAAATAATCTCCACTGATTTATTTGATGACATCTCACTCATGAGATCATAAGTTTGATGTAATTCTCAATCTCCATTGTACATACCATTTACAGGATCATAAGTTTGGTATCAATCTCTAGTCTCTTCTCCATGTACTTTTCACCATGAGAAGGCCTCCTTTTATAACCTTGGATAGGCTCAACCACTTGAGAGATATTTTGGATGAGTTGAGGATTCCTCTCCTTCAGTTGAGGATCTCCCATAGGATCATTCTTTGACCATCTATTCGAATCCAACTACCTTCAAGAATTGAGGGATTCTTCCCTTATTTGCCTCAACAAACCCAGAATTTGCTAAAAAAATGGTATCTCTCACCCAAAAGGGTGCGTAGGGCGCTCAAGCACTCCCCCAAAGAGGCTCAGGGAGAGCCAGCACTCTCTGACAGTGGGTAGGGGAGTGCTCCTCTCCAAAGTTTATCTTTTTAGCATTTTTTCCATTGCAAAAGGTTTGTACTCCGTATCAAGTGACTTCTCTTCTTTCAGACTAGACTTTGAGGTGTATTAAGTGTCTTTGTGATGTCATTAGAGGCACTACATAGGCAAGATGATAATATACTGTTTGTGACATTTGCAACACTTGTAGTTAATATGCGAACTTACAACACTGGTAATCACGACAATTGCGACACTATTGAAGTAAGTAATTTTGAGGTGTAACAGTTAGACAAGGAGTCTTTATAACCTGTCATGTGCTTGGAAGCACCACTGTCCACCAACCAAATGTCACTTCCATGAGTCACAGTTCTTGTAAGGGATGAGATAAGAACATACTTCTCATAACTTGATTCATCTTCCTTTGCAACCTTCTTGGGTGGCTCATCATCTTCAATTGTATGAACACGATGCCTTTTACCTCATTTATTTTCCCTTGGCCTTTAAATGAGAGAAAAATTCCTAGCAATGTGTCCCATTTTCTGACAATAGAAACATCTAATATTTGGGTTATTTCTTCGATCCTTCTGAGACTTCTTGGGTGAGGAGGGTTCTTTCTTACTCTTTCCTTTCCTGGGGTGGGTGGCCAGGGATTGATCATCATATGTCATCTTCTATTCTCTTTCGTCCACCATTGCTTTTTCTTGGTTTCAATATTCCCATATCCACATCATGCGGATCCATGCATAACGAAGGAATTTTGATCATGGCCACGAAAAAATACATTGTGGATCCATGTCACAAGTGAGGACATAGTCACGACCAAGTACAAATGTGGACCTATGTCAGAGTATACAAATCAGTGAGATGACTCGATGCCCGAGTGATCTATGAAGTTCTCATGAATAACTCAATCACAACTTGGGAGGGAATGCCATCAAGGAATGTGGTGGTCCCAACCCAAGATATTCATCCAAAATCCCAACGGTATGAATATACAACATGCACATAAATGAGTTGAGGTCAAGAAGAGAAAGACTCTAGTATTGTGGCATATATATATATATATATAATAAACAAGTTCCAGAGTAGATGTTATGATCGTCCATGTATTCAATGTATTATGTATATATCGTTATAACAATAATGAGTAAAAAACAGGGTGAGCTTCATGGTATCATTTATATGTTTACATTCTTTTCCATCAAGATCTCAAGATGTCTGCTCTTGGCTTGCAAGATCTCACCCGTAGCAGTGATGCAATGATTATTTTGTATGACTCTTTAAGAGACCGTATTTATTTACCGCAATTTTTACGGGCTTGATTTGCAATAAATTTTCATGTTATTGTTTTCTGAGACCCATTTATGTTTGAATTTACAACGAGTTCTAAAATGAAACAAAGTGAGCAAGAGAAGTAACCAAGGCATTCTCAGATGAAAAGGAGTATAGATTATGTTTCATTTTTGTTATTTTTTTATTCTCTTGTTTGGTTTCTTTCACTGTTTTGTTTTGATTGTGAGGTGGAGTTGATTAAAAATTTAATGTATTTTATATTAATTTTTAACAAATTAGAAGTTAAAATAGACTTATATTTACTCAAATTAATAATAATGAAGATTATGAAATTATTTTACCATAAAACTAAAAAGTGTATTATTAATTGTAGTGATACATGATAAGAATAAAACTTCAAATAAAATAGTGTTAAATTTTCTTTTAAGTTAGTCTTTTGTATTACCTTTTATTTTCAAAGATCAAAATACATTCCAGGAGTCCCATGTCAAAATTTCCAACAAAGGAAACCTATTTGAACACCAGGATCAAATTGTGTGAAACATTATATCCCAAGGATCAAAATTTGAAACCATATAACTATTTTGTTGTCTATTAACCAAACTAAGATATTAAATGAGCAAATAACTATAGCATTTGCTTCCATTTTCATCTTGCAACATGAGGTTTTCTGCTTGTAAGTTTTCCATATGTAAGTTTTGCATATTTGATTTTTCTTATGCCTTTATGTATAACTGACATTTATTGTGGCATTTGGATGTCAGTATGTTGTAGTGGACAGTGAAGTGATGCATGCCAAGTCTTCTACCTCTCCGATATTAAACATAGTGTAACCTCAACAGTCTGATTGTACACTGCCAGCTGTACTGGACAGCTGTACTTTCTATTTTTGTCTTTCTTGAGCCTATTTAGCTGAGCTATCTCCCATTACATTGTATCTTCTCAGATCTTCTCAGAACTTCATTTTTGTACTCTTCTTCATACATTTCAATATACTATTCTATTCTTTTCTCTCTGCATTTCTCTTTACCCCACAATTTATCATGGTATCAGAGCTTCAGTAGTAAGCCTCTTCACACAGTCCGAAGAGAAACTCGATCCTCATAGTGCAGAGCTTCACGGATCTTCAGAGCACGCGACACAGTCTCTTTAACAAGGTTTGGAGAGCCGTTCGTCATACTCTCGAAAGACCCTTGCAGGAAAATTCCACGAGGAAGCAGTCCTTCTTACGTTCAAAAGATCAATGTAGGAAGCTAGCAGAGGAATCGGAGCATACATCGCTCGAAAGATCCAGGACGAAGAGAACGCAGAAGAAGAAATAGTAGAGATTCTTGTAATTTTTCAAGAATCATCAAAGATTCACGAAGAAGAGCTGCAGAACGGAAAATCATTTAAAGAACTCGAAGAAAACATTCAAAATCATTAAAGATTGTTGCAGAAGGCACAATTGTTTAAATATTTTTGGAAATCGCTCACATCTGTCGAAGATTGTAGCAGACAACGTCAAGCTTTAAAGAATACGTGTATTTCTTTCAAATCTTTGAAAGATTCACGAATCTTTCTTCCACAGTAGTAAAGAACACATCTTAGATGCAAAGAACAACCATTGCAGCCATAAGAGTCGTCCTGCGAACGGATTCAGAGTGGGAAACCAGTTAAGAAGGGACGAGGAGAGCACGGAAAAGGCAAAAGCATTTCAGTCGTCAGATCTTGCACAAAGGACTGACAGTCGTTGGATCAGCGAGAAAGTGCATGAGGTTTAATCCTCTGGAGCGCACAGGAGAATGTTTTACTTGAGAAGTCCTGACATCATCTGGACCGTCCATCAAGACACACGTGGCGAGATCTCGGCATTTCGTGACTCGCAGGTGTAAAGGTCAGAAGACATGTCGTGAGAATTTGCGAATCACGAAACCAAGTCATTCTGGACGGTTCGATCAAGAAATATCATGAACCGTCGATCTTATCACATCTCAAAATCGGTAATCGGGAGTTGGACGCGCAAAGGCAATTGCACTCCAAAAACTCTGATACGCGATATCGCGAAATCCCGAAAAGATTACAGCCGTCTATCTCGGAGGACAGGTGGTAGCAGATCTTAGAGTCGTTAAATCGGCATTTCAGAGTTCGTGGTTTTGAAAGACCATCGCAACAGGACTTCGCAACTCATGAAATCATGATACGCGAAATAGTGATAAAGTCTCAGCCGTCCATTTGACCGGACATGTGGCAGACATCAAGGAAACCATCGGTGTTTCGACATTCGGGGTTTCAAGTTGACAGAGAAATTGTGTCAACGAAGCATCGCAAGTCACGATATCCCAAGGTTGAATAAGGACCGTCCATCTTTCAAGGATGCGTGGCATAAATCCGAGGACTCGGGTAAAGTCCTGAAAAGGAAAGGGCCATCGGCACATCGGGATTCGACGTTTTGCGAATCCTGAGGACAAGAAACATGAGCACTTCAGAACTTTGAAGTCCAAAATCCTGAAAGGAGGTAAACTTCATCGTGGGGCCCAGCTGACGTCATCTCGTCAAAATCACGGGATCGGAAATCTCCACAGTGAAATCCCCGACGCAGATTTGAGTCGTCCATCTGTTGGGACGCGTGGCAGGAATCAAGTTCATCGGCTTTACAAGATTCGGAAAATCGCGGATCCTAACGACGAGATGTCCGGTGAATTTGAAGTCTCGATTTCGCGAGAAGGGATCAGGTCCTTCCATCATAGGAGGACATGTGTCGCAGATCGAAGCAATCGGGAAAAGTCCCGAAAGGACAGCACCATCGGTAAATCAGAGATCGGGAAATCAAGGAGTTAGAAGAACTCGTCATCAGAACTTGCGAAATCCCGATTCGCGATATCTCGATAAGATCTGGGCCGTCAGATCACAAGAAGATCTCAACTTTTGAATTGTCCAAAGGCAATTTCTTGCATTTCGGCAATTTGAAAGGCAAAGAGCCGAAAAAGCCTGTAGCACTTTAACAGTAAGGCGTGTGGTCACATTGCAAGGAGACTAAGGGCCAATTCAAGCCCGAGAAGCTCCCTTCGGCCATCGGCAAATCGGTGTTTCGACGATCAGAGGTAAATACGACATTTCCCTCTGTTGTTTTTCTAAAAAAATTTATGGCGTCATCCAGCAATTTAGGACCAACTCAGGGTCCAATTCTTCTTGGAAAGAATTACGATTTTTGGTCTCTTCAGATGAGATCGTTCTGGCAAGCACAAGAGTGTTGGGAACCAGTGGATCTTGGATATGTGGAACCAGATCCAGCCGCCCTCACTGCCATGAAAAATGCGCAGAGAATTGCTCAGGCAACTCTGAGGACCAAAGAAAATAAAGCGAAATTATGGATTCAAAATTCTGTGGATGACTCGATTTTCTCAAAAATCACAGGCGTTGGTACTTCAAAACAGGCCTGGGACATCCTTAAATCTTCCTACCAAGGAAATGA
>SNQJ01S0145215.1:0-14784 GCA_010110895.2 Picea sitchensis
ATTATTTCAACAGAAGCTAACCTGCATAATAGAAAGGCAAAATTAGAAGCATTGATGAAGGACAAAATAGAAAAAGAACAGTCAATATCTTCATAAATGAAACTAGACATCTTGACCAACACAGTCAAAGAAGTGATGCATAAGATTAGCTGGAAAGAGGAATTCGATGTTCAAAGACCTCATGTTCCATTAGTTCCATAGAAGACAAGAATCAATGTACCTAATCATTTTGCAGCTTGGCCTCGGTATCCTAAACCACCAAATGATTACTTTATGTATTCGATCCACAATACAGCCAAAGATGAATTTCAAAATCAGATGGTGATGGAAAAACCTCCTAGGATGATGTGCATGTTTGATGACCTTGCATATGTAGATGATTTTCCATGATATGATTATCAGGGTGACAATTATGTGGTTGAGGTTGATGCTAATTGTTCATAGAAACCAACACTACCCTCATGGGAAGAAGAAGCCCAATGATCACAATTTGAAGATAACAGCCAAACTGTGCATACTAAGCGAGACCACAAGGAGGAAAATGCAGAAATTTTTTCGGTGAATGCAAAATGCCTGCCCCTATGTTTTGCCTCACTCCTGAGAGAACATTGCAAGAAGATGGTAAATAGAAAGGATGAGGAATGTTCTAATGCATCATTTGAGGAAAAAAGGGATCATACAGAACTTGCTAAAGATACAGAGGTGCAGCCCTTTAGTCCTTTTGAAAATCGAACCTCAGATGAAATCACAGAGGCTGAAACAAGTGATGAGAAGATTCATTTTGATTCCCTACCCTTATGCTTTAGTTCATTTCAAATTGTGAGAGGGAATCTTGGTCATATTCTGGTTGAGAATCATAGTTTAAACCATGAAGTGCCAATAGAACCAATGCCACAGTCATCTAAATCATTATATGACCCAATAGTCGATATGCTGGATAGTTTGGGTTTTCAAAGTCGGGTTTCATTTACCCCTAATGATTTCAAAAACGGTTATGATATGGACATGATCGGACAGTCTGCCCCATGTCCTGGTTCACTAGAAATATCATTACAAAACTCATCAGATAAAATGCAAACATGTCTTGCGGTGTTTGAAGACATGGAAATCACATGTGCAGCACCAGGTCAAGAAGTTGARTTGACCGACTCARAATACCAATAAATAGGTCAAGTCTATCTTGATCCCATAGATGTCTATATGGAAAAAAAAATCATCACATAGCAACCATTCATTTCTAGCATTTTTGTTGCTTTGCAGGTTTATCAAGCTCCCTATGACAATGATAAGGCTCACAATCACTTTCAAGTACCTTTAACAAATCTGTTTCTAAATTGGGTGAAAAACATTGAAAGGGCCAAGGTGTCAGATCCAACATTTGATTGGTTATACTGGATATTTCATATTGATTAAGATCAAGCATTCTCAGGTTAGAATAGGATATATGTACATGAATAAGATCTTCAGATCAGCACCTTTTAATTATTAGATTTACAGTATGCAAATAAGCTTGTTGGGTAGCATGTGGTCTTTTTATTTWTKTTTTACTTCAAAAGGTCAGTCAAAATGAATAATCAATTGATTTCCAGTCACTAAGTYGCAGGACAGATCAAGATACAGGTGGTGGGATCAGCCCAATGGACAAGGCACYGATTTACGAATCCAGAGATCTGAGATTCTTGACACCTCCTCGGGAGCTACCATCCCCAATTGGAGCCTATGTTAGGGTCCTATAGTATAGTCTTTTGTTCTCCAGATACCTATTTGGGAATCTGCTCTRATCATTTTGAGAATGTTTTCATGATAAGATGTTCAAGAGTAATGGTCCAGTGATGTATCTTGTGTTTCAAAGAGATGTCCAGGTATATCCAAAGGTGGCAAGTGGTAAGTTGAAATTATGATGCATACATATGAGTCTTTGAAGGTTTAGAGTGGCTCAATCAGTGGATTTCATGAATTTGGTTATATTTTAATTGTGGCATAAAAGTTTACTTTTGGTAGCTAAAAGATAAAATCTTATAGCTGTTAGCTACCAAAAGTTAAAACTTTCGGTAGCTAAATGGCTTATTCACACATATCATTAGCTGCCAAAAGTCCTGAATATCTCAAGCGTTTAAAAAGGGCCTTGTCACCCCCATTTATGGGATTGTACACAAACCATCATTTGTTGTTATGCTGCCAGAAACCGATCCCAGGTATCATTCATACGATTATCAAAAGGGATTATGGTTCGTTCATCTATTATTCAAATCAAGCAATCATAACCTAGATCGTGCCCGCCAAATTCACTTGATCCTAAAAAAATGGTCACGAGCCTTCCCATGCTTTCAATCTGTCGATGGTTGGTTTGTGATTGTTTTAAAGCTGCACACGGGTACCCCAAACCCTTCATCCTTCAACTCTATCCTCATTTCTTACTATTCTACCACACCTCCATGATCATCCGAGTACATCATTCACCTTCACATACCCTGGATACTTGGTAATTTGTATAGTTTATTTTAAGTGTTTTCAAAAATTCTGGTAATGAAGAGCTCAACGAGAGGTGCCCTGTTGAGGAAGGAACTACAAGATACTTCCTATTTGGAGGCCCACCCTGAGGCCTATGAATTTTTCAAGGAGGTTGGATGCTATAGGTTCTGTCAGAAGCTCTAGGGGTATCACTAGGGTATTACAGAAGCTTTTGCCAAGAGCTTTGATGGCTTTAAGGTTCATCTTGGTCCTGTGATAATGCAAATTGATGAGGTCAGTGTTGCATCAGCTACAAAGATGCTTGTTACTAGGGGAATCCTTGTAAGTTTCTTTTCCTCCGTTTAATTATATGCTTAAACTCAGCGGGTGTTCTCGCCTGAGCTGGGGTCGCATGTTGGAGCCAAAGCCCTCCACCAAGATGGAAAGACGATGGGAAAAACAAGTTCCTGAAATGCTCCACACACCCTGCATCAGCTAACGTCGACTCGCCCAAACAAGGGGACAAGATCACCGCTCGCCGACACAAGACACAAAACATGGAATGTATTCCAGCCGACCACACCATGTTGGGAACGAACGACCATCTCCGCTCCTCCCTAATGCCTTGCAGGGAATGTGTGTGTGTAGGATGTAACGCCCAGACAGATGTGCCCTCGACCGAAGCCTTGGGCGCAAATTGCATTCAAAAAATCGTTGATTCACGGGATTCTGCAATTCACACTAAGTATCGCATTTCGCTACGTTCTTCATCGTGACAAGAATCAAGATATCCATTGTTGAGAGTCATTTCCTCGCATTACCGACGAACCCCCACTTCACTAGACAAGGCGTCCATGCGACGAATGGAAAATCCCACGATGCACACAACACCGCAAACGACAACAACCCTCCCACCCCACAAGACAAATACACTCCCCCGCCGTACACAGGAGGCTCGGACAAAGAGAGCAAGTTTTCCACGACCTCAACTCGAGAGGGAGGCTTGTAGGGAATGGCAATCAAGGGGAGACTAGGGTGGCCAGTCCAACAACTCGCTGCTTTCATCCCTCCAAAAGACCGATTCCCCACAACTCCCCCTTCCGATGGAGAAAAGGAAAAACAAGCACAAGTTCTCCAACCCGAGGGCCACAAGACACAAATTCACTCCCCCTTCCACAAGAGGCTCAAACAAACAAAGAAAGCTTTCCCAAGACTCAACTACAAGGGGGAATTGTAGGGAACGACAGTCAGGATGGACTAGGGTGGCCACTCCAACAACGTGTTGCTTTCATCCCTCCAAAAGATCTATTCCCGACAATTTCCCCTTTCAGCGGAGAAAAAGAAAAATGAGCACAAGTTATTCAAACAAAAAGAGAGCCCACCGACCCTTGCCCCCAGTACAAATGACATCTCACGACCCAACAACATTCCCATGATGATGATGGCCAGCGACAACATTCAGATGCGAACGCGGAGAAGTCGTTGCCTAAAAATCATCACTAAATAAACCAAGGATCGCAAAGACGGCATCAAAGCACTCGCAAGGAAAGAGGATGTGAGTTCTCTTACCCAAAACCGACCGACACTCACAAGGAAAGAAGATGTGAGCTCTCTTACCCATAAGCACACCCACCGGAAGGGAACTTGCCACCTCTTTGCCCCTGGAAAAAACCACGTCCAACGCAAAACGAACCTCCAGTGATGGGGGCAAGCGACAGCATTCGGACTCCAAAGCAGAGAAGTCGTCAACACTGGATGAACCAAGGGTCGCAACAACAATGAAGCACTCCCAAGGAAAAGAGGGTGCAGGGTCTCTTACCGAAAAGCAACCGACACCAACCCAAAAGCACATCTGCTGGAAGGAAATCCTCCTCCTCTTGCCCCTGTACAAACAACGCCTAACAGCCCTCCAATGAAGAAGGCAAGCGACAGCATTCGGACGCCGAAGCGGAGAAGTTGTTGGCCGAAAATCCATACTGGGCAAAACGAAAGAGCAACCAACACCAACCCAAAAGCACATCCCCACTGGAAGGAAACCCACCTCATCTTTCCCCTGTACAAATAACGCCCAACAGCCTTCCAGTGAAGAAGGCAAGCGACAGCATTCAAACGTCGAAGCAGAGAAGTCGTTGGTCGAAAATCCACGCTGTACAAACTGAAAAAGCAACCACCACCAACCCAAAAGCACATCCGCTGGTAGGAAACCCACCTCCTCTTTCCCCTGTACAAACGACGCCCAACAACCTTCCAGTGAAGAAGGCAAGCGACAGCATTCGGAGCAAGAGGGGCGCCCAACCACATGAACAGTCATAACGAAAACGACCACACAAGGGAGCACTAGGCAAAAAGATGAGTCGGATGCCGAATAAGGATCAATTTTGGCTTCGACTTAACTTTCTTAAGACGACCTCGACAAGGCAAGGCAAGTTGGCAAGAGGGGCACCCACAAGAGGAAACGTAACAAAAAGGAGGGAGGGTGCCCAAACGCAACACAAGGCGAGTTGGCAAGAGCGGCCCCCACCCACATGAAGAGTCGTAAAGAAAACGACCACGCAAGGGAGCACTAGGAAAGAAGACGAATCGAATGTCGGATAAGGAGCAATTTTGGCTTCGATTTAACTTTTTTAAGATGGCATGGGCAAGGTTGGGTGCCCAAAGGCAAGGCATGGCGAGATGGTAAGAGGGGCACCCACAAGAGGAATTGTAACGAAAATGAGGCAGGGTGCCCAATCGCAATGCAAGGCAAGTTGGCAAGAGGTGCGTCCACCCACATGAAGAGTCGTAACAAAAACAACCACACAGCATTAGGCAAGAAGACGAGCAGGATGTCGAATAAGTAGCAATTTTGGCTTCAACTTAACTTTTTTAAGATGGCTTCGACTTAAATTTCATCCAGCTACAGATGTTTTCCATTGCGGTCGTACACGGAAACCTGAATTTCGTCGCAACTACAGAGGTTTTCCATCGTGGTCGTACACGGAAACCTCAAATTTCGTCGCAACTACAGAGGTTTCCCATCAGAGTTCCTCTAGCTTCGCCCTGCTCATGCATAGCTCACCATCTTTTGAGTCCCAAGAGGTGTGCTCGCACTCGAACCCTTCGCACAAGCTCAAGGTTAGTCGGCAATGCACCCCACAGAGAAGGGATCTCACTCGTCATCTTCCTTGCGCCTCGCGGGTTGACAAACTCGTCGACTCGCAGACATGTTAGACTCATTGGACCGTGTTTCAAGCTGAAATACGATCTTGATGCATTTCATGCTTGTTACACATTGTTATGAGCCGTGTTATCTCCCTAGATGAAGCGTTCACCTAGCACACGCATGTGGAGGATGAATGTAGTTGCTTAGCAGTGGTTTGACCCCTTTCGACCTCATTCTTAGTTTGCACATGAAGCACCCTAGCATATTTGGCTACCTTTCACACTTGGATATGTTTATTATTTTTATTGAGGCTTGATGAGGTGGAGCGCTCACTTGCTTGGAACATATGTTGAGGCATCTACACCTTAATCTATTATTTTATCGCTTGATGATGAGATTGGCCCCTCCTTCAATGAGTTGGTTAGAGTTGGTTGGGTTTTGTAATCACTTTGCACAAGGATTAAGGGTTGTTACTTGATGGTTGACTCTTTTTCCTTATACCTAGTCATTTGCATGCATCTTTATGAACAGTTATACCTTGGATAATGTGTAGAGTATTTTGGGGCATTAGTTATGCCTTAAAGAATACACCTTGAGCTAATTGATGAGTGTGTCCTCTTGTGGAGGTGCCACTTGTGCCCATCTTTGAGGACATGTACTTTGTCTTAATTTTCTAGCTAGGGTGTTTTCACACTTAAGCCCACATGTGCTATCTTTGGGAAGCTCCACCTGTGCCATATGGAGGATATTTACTTGGTCTTCTACCTTGTTGGTGTTGATTCCACCTTGTGATGTTCAAATGTGCCACTTGGAGCCTTCATTGTACACGATTTCCTTGCATTTGATGGAATGCCTTAGCCTTGGAGGTCACATGAGTGGTTTGAGTTGGCTACTTGGCACATTTGTTCAGATGTTCTTGAGGAGCACACTCTCTTAAAGGAGTTTGTTGGAGCATTCATTGCACACATTGGCGAAGCACTCCTACTTGGAGGTTGTCTTGGCACATGTGCTACCTTGGAGATCCCTATTGTTACACCTCAGATTCTCTACAGTGTCCCCTAAAAAAATTTCATGAGATGTGACCACTCTAATGAGCCCAAATGTGATGTTTTATTTGTATGTGGTCATGATGGGATGATTGATGTACAATTGTTGGTTAATGGTTTCCTAGATCCCCTTAGGTGGACAATCATGGCATGTCCTTTTAGTCCCCATTCTCAGGGTGCTTGGTTTAATTGCTCCAACCAACTATCCATTCGAGGTGGTAACTCCCTCTATGTTAGGCATTTATGTCCTAGATAGGTATACAGGCATTCTGAGGTGGATCTACTAGGATACATTATTTATGGGCCCATAACTATTAACTTATTCTTTGTTATGTAAAAGGTGATTGTGCTTTGAAAGGGTTGTCACGCCCATGGTTTAGCACACCTATTTTACCCAACATGGACCCTCTTTCTTATGTATGTACCACACTTTGGTCATGGGCCCTTGGAGATGATTTTACACATGATTGCTCAGTTTCACATTTCCTAAGGCAATCTCACAGCTTTTGAGGCATATCACGTTTCTCGAGGCATTGGGCACACTCTCCGAGGCATAGACAAGCTATTTGCATCCACGTGGACACCCTCTACACTTGCCATGCATAAGATGCTAGAACATGCCCCTCTTTTGGCACTTTTTTTAGGTGTTTTTGCTCACTAAAGAGGGTCGACCCTCTCTTCGGTCACTTTATGACAATCATGGGGTTGTTTTTAGCTCACTAGGATGATATGGAGGTCACTTAAGTGACTTTACACATTGAAGTTATGACATGGCACTCACTCATGATGATGTGGATGGACTTTTGATCAGCTCTTGATGACTCAATAGCCCAAATGGAAGAGTCATCCACTTTAGAGGGTTTAATTGGACTTGTTGTCGTCCTTATACACACTTGCTAATGTGAGCTAAGTCCAGCTCACTTAGTGTGTCCTTGGAGGCACAATGCCTAGGTTCACAGCCCACGTTGTCACTTTGACTGGAACCTCTTCCATCTAGGCTCACTCCTAGGGAAGCCAAGGGGGGTAGTCCCTAGTTTCTAGATAAGATTTAGAGTTAAGTTCTAGGAGTTGTTTTTAATTTGTTAAGGTTTGGGAGGGAGTCTAACCTATGATGTTAAGGCAACAATGCAAGATGCAAGGGTTAGAATGTGAAGCAAGTCTTTTCCCTAAGTCAACTAAGACTAGTGCCAAAGGTTGGGCAAGGGGTCAACTAGATGTTAGGGTGTTTCGTTACAATAGAATTACAAGTTACTTACAAAAGAATAAATATACCAATACTTACAATAAAGAATGTTAGAGATACAAAACAAGCTAACCACGTTATTTCAATGTGCAGGATTTAAAGGAGATCAAGGCATTAGCATCATCTACACATTAAGCCTAAGCATACCCCAATAACACTTACTCTATTGGACTGCTCCTCAATGGCAACATCAACATTCACAATTCAAAGGAAACTTAGAAGATTTAAAGCTTATAGCACAAGTATTCCACAATGACTAAGATTATCAACACTCTTAGTTGTTTAACCATAAAGTATTATTAGATGATTAAGCCCAAGGTTTGATCATTAAGTGAGTTAACCTGCAAAAACTTAGCAATATCTATGCATACAAAGATAATACGGCTGAATGCTAATAAGATGAAATACTTGCACCCTATCTAGCAAACCCACATATATAGATCTAAAAGAATACTCTTTGTTAGATCTACCCAAGTAACACTTTACCCAAGATCTAAGCTATGCATAAATCAAATTAAACCATACAAGTTTACCTCCATGTAGCAAGAACAAAAACACTTGTTTCTCTTCCAATGATCCTCCAAAGTTTCTCCTTTATATTACTCAAGAAAAGGATCTTGGAGAAATACTTGCTCCAAAACCCTAAGAGCCAAAGAATGAAGAAAAGATGGAAGAAGAAGAGAGAGAGAGAGAGGGAGAGAAATCAAGTAGCATAACAATAGCTCAAGATATGGTGAGTTGGGAGTGAGAAGAGGGATCTATTTATACTTGGAGAGGCAATCTCACCCCTCTTGGATCAATGCCAAGTGTCCAACACCAAGCATAAGAAGAGATCCCAAGGCTAGGGCACACCATCTAGGGTTTGGAGTTCAGATCTAAGGTGTAGAAGAGTGGTAGGGTGTTGGGATCACACAAAAGAGTAGTGGGAGGCTTATGAGATGCGTGCCAAGGGAGAGAAAGGAGCCCAACCATCAAAAAACGAATTTTCCTAGGAGATTCACAAGAGAGGGGGCGTAACTCTCCTTGGAGGACGCACCATTTGGGGGAGAGGAGAGGAATTAATGAGGAAAGGGGAGTGGAGAGGCATTGGGATGAAGCAAAGAGGTAGTGGGAGACTAGGAAAAGCGTGCCATGGGATAGCATAAGTCTCCCACTGATTTTTTATCATTTTTTTACTTTTTGGAGACTTTCTAGAAGGAAGGCACACCACTCTAGGAAAAGTGACGTTTTTGCTTTATGGCTAGGTGGGGGGGTGATGTGAGGGTTGGAAAAGGTTAGAAAAGGTTGGGAAAAATCTCTCTCATCTTTATCCATCTTTACATCATCCCTTAGCTCATTATTACAAAATTACATTTTTGCCATGTTTGGACTTTAGCAATTAAAATTGTTGTTTTTGACTCACTGACACTCTAGGTGGACAAACCCATAGCAAAAGTTGTCCGACTGAGTTGAAACTTGGTCCATGGATGTAGGGGGTTCTATTGCATTTCTTTTGAGCACAAATACCCTTATCAAAAACCCAAAGACCTAGTCTTTACAATTTTTGCTCAAAAATAATTAATTAATTAAATAATTAAACCTCCAAACTTAGGGAAATTTAATTAAAAATTAATTAATTAAAGAAAACTATTTTAGACTCGACGGAATTCCGCGAGACTCTCTAAGATGTCTTGCATGGTCATTTACAATGATTCCTAACAATAGTTACCAGAAGATAAGCCCACTAGAACGCCTTTCACCACTTTGGAGGAATTATTGCAAGTGTGACGGAAAAACTCAAGGGAAATCAACAAGGCTGAAAAGCCTAATTGATAACCTGAGGATAAAAAACCCTCGGTGAAAGGAACTCTCCCAGAGAACCGATCCCGAGGTAATTGACCTAGACATGACTCATGCAAACCTATTACATTATTGACCCACGCAGGGGTGTGGAAATTTCAGTTACAAAAAAAAGTGTTGGGGCCAAAAATGCCCTATAGAACCAAAATCTTCGACAAATGAGCATCTGATGATGCATCTCTTCATGGCACATGGAGTTGACCACCTATGTTGGAGAGGCGGTCAACATCTAGCTCCAAATGAGGACATCTGTTCAATCTTCTCGAATGGGACGGAGAGCATACAAGAATCCAGCACCTACAAAACAAAGTGCTCACCAATAACCAACATAAGAATACATATATACATGAGGAAATAAACAAATGCTATTAACAACATCTAAATAATGAAATAACTAAAGTACAACATCAATATTTTACAACAATTGAAATCTATAGTACAGAAAATTTCTAAGTACATATTTTCATAATGAATGAAATAATACAAAATTGAAAATACAAGGAGAAGGGTTAGAGATACGTTACAAAGGGTGTCCCTTTGGACACCAAGTTGCCACATGAAGAAACACTTCAAGGAGGGGCCCTTTCACCAGCATGTCTGACCCTATATCGTCCCACCGGTTGAGAAGAGTTGCTAGAAGACTGATACACTCTATGTTGACTATTTATCCTTTTCTGTGAATCCCAGTTTCTATTCTTAGGCCACTTGGGGCAGTTCCCCTTAAAAAAATTCTGATGGTTTTCCATAGGTGCCAAGTGCAAAATTTGTGAACTTAATCTCTCCTTAAAAGGCTTGGCATACCTTTTAGTAGGGATGGTGTACTTTAATTTACCAATATTAACCCTACCAACCTTAGTAATTCCCATCAGATTCTCATCACTTATCCTATTTTTTGCAAAACCAGGAGGGTGTGGCCTGAGAATCCCATCCAATTGTTTCTGACATTTAACTGATTCTGTTGATGCAAGCTGAGTTGATGACACATTTTCAACTGATAAATCCAACTCTGACTTTAACCCAAAAGGAGGCACATTATTATCTGTCTTGTCCAAAGCTTCTTTAAGAAAAAGTCCATCAAAAGAATCCATGGGGTCCCAAACATTGCAAGTGCTTGGGGGTTTGCTATCAAATTCCATCTTGGCAAATGTCGGAGTATGTTCTATCTCATAACATCCCATTTCTATTTCCCGAAAAACAATTTCATTCTTCATTTTCCTGGGATCTTCCACATGATACTTTCTTTCCAACTCTCTATTCAATTTAAACTCTAAACCATTTGGAGTTGGAATGGTGGCGTAATTTAAGTCCATCTATAAACTACCACCCAAATCTCCAGTTGTTTTTCTACTTAGAAACATACCCCAAGTATCCGACACATCAACTACAACAATGTCCATTTCAATCATGATATCCGGGAATGCAGCTAAGTGTACTTGTAACCCTTTAATCAAACCATGCACCTCAATTGTCCTGCTATCCATAGCACATATGTTATGATAAGGTTTAGATATTCTTAAGTTCAATTATTCCATTACTTTCTTAGTCATAACATTTGAAGTGGCCCCTGAATCTAGCATGCAATTATGAAGAATAAGATCATTCACGAGCAAGGATAGGAAGAAGGGTTTATTCTTCTCGTTTTTCCTATCCATATTTTGCAGAATAACTGGTGCATCCTGATAAGTTGTTGTTGGTGGAATGTACACTTTTCTGAGAAGGACAATCTATGGCCTTGAGCAACTTCTCCCTCTGAGATGGAATCTTCATTATTTCGGACACAAGCACCAACATTTTTGTATTACTTAACCATCCTCCTAAGTCAACATTTAATTCTGAATTTGCATACACATTTGACTTAGGCGGGTTTAAAGCTACCTTGGGAATGGTTGCTTGGTTTTTATCTTGATTTTTGTTCCCATTCCTTTGATAAGTAATGCCTTTAAATCTAGCCATTTCAGCTATTTGTTGTGGAGTAGGCTTAGGACCAAACATTTATGTTGCCTTATCCACCACAACATCACCCATGAAAATCATGTCTTCTACTCCCCCATTAGGTTCATCAGAATCCATCCAATCATACATGCCACCATTAAACTCGTGACCAAACATATTAACTTGTTCATTCGAAGATCCATAAGGTCTCGCCTCATCATAAAGTTGAAGGAAGACTTGGCAAGTTGATTCATCATGAAATTGCTCACAAGGTCTACAATAATGAATAGCATGGTGGTCAACCCAATTAGTGGATTCAAATGGATTTGGTGGGCTTTGATCTTGGGGAGGGAACTTCTTAGGCCACTTGTCATTTGGCCTATGTGGGGGCTGTTATCGCACGGTTTGTAGGNATTGAATAACCAATTCTTAGAGGGGCATAATACTTGACCCCATAAGCCCTAAGTGGAAACAAGGCACTAAGTTTAGCTCCCAACAACCAATCAAAAACCCTAAAAACTCAAATTATTTTCTTTTATGTAATAAAATACAAAAATATAAAAGATATACCACCAAAAAAAATTTATTCATTGTCAAGTGCAAAGTTAACTATTAATTTTCATTTTCTAGACACATGTAGGTCATTGTAGTCATATCAATCATTCATCTAGCTTATTCATTATTTTGTATATATTTGTCCTTTATGGATTTCTATTGTCTATCCTTCTTATGTTCATTTACTGTAGAAATATCCAACATAAGGACAGACAACCAGAAATCCATAAAGGACAAATATATATATATAAGATAGATGAATGAATGATATGACTACAATGACCCATGTGATGGTATATATACACATTTATGGGTCACGAGGTTGATGGACCATGTCCTTTCCTTAGATCAAGTGTCACTTAATTAATCATAATTTATGATTATTATTATTATTACATACATATATTTATGTCCATTACATCCACAACGAGCTTGAGCACAAGCAATCAACACTAGAGAGACTCAATCCCTCAACTATGATAAGCTAGAACACAAACAACATCAATAAAGTAGAGACTCTGCAAATGAACATATGAACAAACGCTCAAGACACAAGACTAGTAGGTAACCTTGTTACCCAAATAAACTAGAATACACAAAATGTATTTCATATGATGTTTACAATTGGGTACAAGAGCCCTTTATATAGGGATTAGATCTAATTCAACTACAACAGTAATTATGGACCACTAGTCCAACTTCTAACCAACACAATAATGAGGGACCACTAAAACCACCTTCTAACCACATCATTAACCACAAGACCATTAGGGCCTTACACTATGGACACTAATGTGTACTAAGTCAAGTTTACATTAAGTACGCATAGTAGAACATTAATTACACCATAGTGTATAAAAATCTATATAGAATCAAAAGATGTAATCATTTGTCGAATTCAATAGCATATTCATTTGTCGAATTCAATAGCATATTTAAAGTCAACTACTATTAACTAGAACTTATGTTCCGTATACACTAGTAGGCCAACTTTAACTATTGCTTCATGAGGAAGTAAATAACAAAGACAAAATTCTTCAATATTTTAAAAGTTCAATAAAAAACCATCTGCAAAGAAGGAAAGTTAAATGCTTGGTTTCAACTAAGAGCGGCACGATTCAATTTTTAAAAAACTTAAAAAATAAGAGCAGCACACTTGTCCTTTTCTGACATTTGCAGAAGGATACAGAAATTGTTTATGAGAGTTTTTTTTAAAGCTTTTTCCATGTCATTTGTTAGAAACACGATTACAAAATCAAGCATTAGTCCTGCCTTCCTGGTGCAAGAAATATAGCAAATGACAACCTTGACAAAATACCACTAAGACTGTAAGGCTAGAGTGACGCATTCAAAAGATAAAAAGATTAGAGTGACTAAGATTATCTTAAACTTTTAATCCTATAGGAAAACCTGGTCACAGCTCTAACATAGGCAGGTAAAACTAGTCCTATCTCTGACATAGACATATTAAAGAGAGCGTTTGGCTTTGAAAACATGTTATGTAAGCTTGCCTCAGTTCAATAAAGACTGACCTCCACCTCCAAGTCAAGAATGGAAAAATAAAGCTTGTATTAATGATAAGATTAGAAATTATGACTACAATTTCTGTAACTTAAAAACTTAGTGCCAGTTTATTGAAAAGTATCTGATCATATAAAACATCTGGCCATGTCTGTCATCTCCTCCTGCTTTATAAAGTCTATAATGAACATCTGAAATTCTATGCCATAACAAAATCAATAGAATAAACTGATGCTTATCAAGTTCATCACAGCAAGCTATCTAAAAATCTGTTTCCAAATGAAGCTTTGGAAGTGTGAAGCTGAATCATCACAGCAATTTCTTTTTCTGCAATCTCTTTTTAGCCATGAAGATTGTTGCAGCAGACAGAGTATACCTACAAGACAGATATTTAGCATCAATGCATGTAAGTTTCTCATAACACCAAACCAGATATAGCAAATCTTCTGACTATAGAACAATGTCAAGAACAGATACTAAATTGGCATCAGTTGCCCAGCGTTCCTGTAAATAAGGGTCGTCTGATTACAGGTGCATCAGTTCCACATTTGATGGTTTCCCATACAACACCCCTCTATAAGAATTCCTGTAAATTAGGGCCGTGTGCTTACAGGTGCATCAGCTCCACATTCGATTATTTCCCATACAACACCCCTCTATAAAGCCATATACCATGTCAAAGGACCACCTAAAATGGATACGTGTAAAGAGACACTCACTGTTCAGCCTTAAATTTTAAGAAAATATTCTAGGTAGACACTCATATTGCATACAGTATAATTGAAGTTAGAATTGAGTGCACATAATCTTAAGGAGTAGCCCAAATAAGGGCCCTAATAAAGAGAAAAGAAAGACATCAAAAAAATTGATGACAGAGTAAACAAGCTTCCAAAACCTCGTAAGAACAAAAACATAAGTATACACCACATCAAAACCAGTATAAGTGGAGTAATGATTATCATAAGTGGTGTCGAGCATAAGAATGGGTTTCTCATGGGAAGTTTGGGATGATCTCAATGCAAAGAATATTTGTGATATCAGATCCATCTTAGGAG